>JARKHS020007969.1:0-158130 GCA_030143305.2 Amblyomma americanum
TCAGTTAGCGATCCCTATTAATTAGCATTACTTAGCTATATGCAATCAAAACTACCCTTGACATTATAGCATTGAGTCATATACCTTTCAAAAGCTTAGGTTGAACGCAAATGAGCTGCACAAGTTATCGACCCGAATTAATTAGTGATAATTATTTAAATGCAGTTAAATCCAAACTTTCCACTATAGATGAAAAACTAAGGGCAAGTGTAAATGTATTATGCTAGCTAGCCAAACTTAAATATAAACTTCACTACAACACAGCTAAAACACTAACTAGGTTTAACATGAACTGCTTCGAAATGTTTCTCTTTGCTTGTGCATACTTGCGTGCAGCAAGTCTTATTTAGCATGCACCCGCTTACAATAAATGAGTCATGAGTGCATCTTCCGTCCATATGTTTGCCTCATCAGTGTGAAAGTGGTTTTTTCACTCTAGTCTGTTCCCTGAATAAAACAGTTACGCACTTTCAATGCATTGCGCACTATCACATCACTATCTGGGCCTATTACTATCATTTACTATTAATATCCGTAACAGTCACCACGATTAGCTATCACTATTCATAACCATCACTATATAATCTGATGCCGTCATGTGACCCACTGATATACCTCAATTTCCATTGAGTTACATTGTCAGTCTTATCTCTATTACAACATCTGACAAGTCATCTGTACATTTACTTTAATTTCTTATACTTTCTTTTTTTTCATAAAAGGAGATTGGAAAACAGCAAGCCACAAAAATAACTTACTGCTGTCAGCGGGAGGTTCATGTCTCTGTCGAGGAGGCTTCCTTTGCTTCGGGACAGGCGGTGAGAGAAAATTGTCAGAACTGCGTTAGGCCTCAGCTTTTTTTTCCAAAGTTCGTGTAATATTCGTGGCTCAAACTGGTCTTCAGTGAAATGTAGCTAGAACATAGAGCGACGAGTTAACCACTCAAGCAAGATGAAAAAAAATCTTGCATACCATTGAAATAACTAATATGCTACAATGCTAAGAATTGTTGCTCGCAAAATCTTCCCCTATTTTTACGCCATAATCACAATCATTATTGATTGTTTAAGTTTCGTAAATACAGCAAATTGGCGCGATGATTCCAGCTGATTTTACATCGATGGGAAAAGGTTTCCCGCAGAAAAAGAAAACGCGGAATTGCGGTTTTAGAGCTCCAGCTTTCAAAGCGAATGTTCCTGGCCAACGTTTAGTAGTCACGATCAAAGTTAAGCGTGTGTGATCATGTGAACACCCCCTGCACATTGGCCGTATCCCTGATAAAACCAAGCCATACCTGACCCCCTCATGCGTGGAAGCATGGCAAGCCACATTCAAGAATTAAAAAAAAAACGCAGTGCGAACTCGCTAGCGCTCATTACCCGCAATACCGCGGGTTTACTTGCCAATGAGTTTTTCAGGGCCAGTATTAATTGTTCCTAAGTAACCTACGAACACTAGTACAAGCTGGAAAGACTAGCTCCTCGGCGAGCCACAAATTCGGTATTTAGTAAAGGAGGACAGGGATCCTTGCAAAATCGCGACAAATGCAATCAGGAGGCTGTACCTTCCCACATATCGTTGACAGCAGAAAGCAGACTATAGTGCCGTATTTCTTAGCGTCGTTTCACATGCTGCGAATTTCACCGCGCGGCACTGCGAATTCGGTCCCGCCGTTGACGCCGCAATGCGATTGCCGCTCAGTCGTTTCACATGCAACGCAGGACCTGCGAATTCGTTCCGTGTGACAGCAGGGTTGCTAG
Source organism: Amblyomma americanum (assembly GCA_030143305.2). Taxonomy (NCBI): domain Eukaryota; kingdom Metazoa; phylum Arthropoda; class Arachnida; order Ixodida; family Ixodidae; genus Amblyomma; species Amblyomma americanum. The sequence continues at coordinate 1,761 of JARKHS020007969.1, forward strand.
ATGAATGCTCACGGGACTCGTGATTAACGTGGCATTAATGCAATAAGGAATGTGGTCGTGTTGTTGTAGTCATGCGTGTTTTTAGACACAAAAAAATATTTTGAATGTTTTTTATTAAAGTAAACAGTTCTGAATTATTCAAAAAGTACGTTGGTGCGCTGAATGAAATCATTGTACGTGAAAACCAAAGGACACTTTGTGTTTGCCGCGGCGCCGCTTCAGCTGTGGCACGTGACCGCAAGTGACGTCAGACCCATGAGGCGTGAGTGCAAGGACAGCCATAGCTGGCCAAGCCAAGCCTGGCGGGGAGCCAAGCAAAGGATGCTCCCTATTGGCCAGTCGCAGAGCGAACACACCGACGCTGCGAACGAATTCCAACCGGACGGAAATCGTTCGCAAGCCGTCTGCGGCAAGAGCGGCGGCCCTCTCCGCCCCAGAGCGAACGAATTCGCAGTGCCGCGCGGTGAAATTCGCAGCATGTGAAACGGCCCTTACTGTACAGAAGTCTACAACGTATGAAATGATGGAGCCTCACAGAATATTCAGCATGCTGCAGAGGACAACCTCTTTTTCATGGAACGAACAAGTTGCCGCAGCAAAAATATTAAGGAGCAAGGAGGCAGAATAGAAAACGCAGCGTCAGGTGACGCGTTATTACGGGCAGTGAGAAAGGCTCCTTACCTCGCAAACAACGCTGTTCTTTGTGGGGATAAAGTTCTTTCGGCCAATATTGTGAAGCCATTGCTTCTTGCGCAAGCCGACACGCATGCCTTGAGGTATCATGAATACCGCATAACCATCTTCAGGCCGCTTGCTGCAGTTGTACGCGCAACAGCACGGCATAGCGTTTGCACGTTGCAATATTCGCGTGATATTCGCTCGCCGAGCCTAGGAGAAAAATGGCGCGAAGGAAAAAGAAAAACACAAGCAAAACGCCGGACCAACGCGTTTCCAAGGGCAACAGCAGGGAGACCAATCGTCGCGCAGGAAATCGGGCGGAGAGCCGGCCCTCAGGGAAGGGGAACGAAATGGGCAAGGAGAAGGCGAGGAGGTCGCGCGGCGGCGGCAAAGTTCAATGGGTGGCGGTACTTTCCTATTATCAAGGGGTTTTAGGGGGAACAGCAGAGAGGTGGAGGCTCCGACGGGTCAGGGACACATCGGCTGGAAGAGTGACGCCGGCTACTGCTCCGGTGAGCTCGCGTTCTACGGCTTCGAATCGTGGACTTCCTGCCGTGCTTGAGCCCGTTCCGGGGAATCAACGGAGGACGCTACCACCTGCTACGGCCAGGGGTGTCTCGATCGCTGTTGCCACCCATCCGGGTGGTGCTCCCAACGCCAACAATACCGGCATCACCTCCATGGGCGCTTGGACCGCGAGCTTATACGACGCAGCCAGCGACGCCAGCCCAAACATGTCGAACGCCGCCTCGACGCCGGCTATTGGATCCTTACAACGCCGCAGCCGCACCGAACCAACCGTGAGCACGAACGCCGACCACTAACAGTAGAACGCTAGTAGTAGACGCTGGTAGCAGTGTTCCCGGGTCGGGTGTATTTATAGTCTTTGTGTTTTGTGGTAGTTTTATGTGCTAGGGTAGTTTTCACGTAGGGGGTATTAAATGTGCGTCTGTGTGGGTACACCTGTCTCCTAGTCCATTCTTTCGGTCCGATCGAGTGCTCTCCAGCGAGATCCGTGACACAATTTCGTGGTTTCGTTCTGCGCACGGTGGTTTCCTGCAAAGCAAGTTGCGCCGAACAATCGCCGCGTCAGCACTCGCAGAATGTTAAGCGTATCAGTGCGAGGCATCGACAGCGTCTCACTGATTTCACTTTCAATCAAATAGGCGCCTCGCCCACCTCGGCGTTGACAGCAAGGGGATGACTGGGATAACCGTATGGATGCATGAGGATGGGTACGCAATGGTAATGGGTGGATGATACCAGTGTCTCTCTTTGAAGTCCACATAGAAACTCTACCGACCCTATACATTGAAGACTGCCAATAAGTTCCGCGCTGGATGAGACGAAGAGGCAGTACACATGTACACCCTTCCAATTTTTTAACAGGTACACGCGAGCGTCGACTGACTGGTGCAGCGGTGACAGGGTGAAGCAGAGCGGAAATCGGGAGAGGAAATGAGCATGCGCGCTGATCATGCCTCCGTAGCTAGCGTCGTCTGCATGGCTGTTCTGTTGCGTGCGAAGCAACCCCTGCGAAACAAGTTTGATGGCCGAGTTCTGAGTGTGTGCGTTTCGTGTTCTGTCTGCTGCATATATGTGGCTCTGTGCCGGTGTAAACGCGTAGCGTTCTCGACTGTACAGACCCCGATTGTATTCGCGGGTAGCGTGTCGAGAGCATTACCTTTAACCAAATTAAAGCGGCAAAATCGAGGGTCCTCTTCAATCAGCTTTTGATAAGCAACGATTGCAAACTGGTTTCTTGGACACGCTAGGCTATTCCCAAATGTATGCTCTTTTCAGAGTCACCCATGCAGCGGATAAAAACAATTGCTCGCAGCTTCTTGGGCCTCCGATGCATGAAAGCCGATAATCGGCAGGGTTTGCTTCGCACTAATGAGAACAGCCTAGCAGACGAAGCTTAATCCAGCAGCAGGAATTGTGGGCATGCCCTTGCCCTCGCAGGCTTTTTCTTCTCCTTCTCCCGGCACAGCAGCGCCGGGCAGTCAACTCTGGAGCGCTCAGGTTAAAAAATTGGAAGGGTGTACATGAATGCGAAGAGTCTTTCATAATCGTTTCCACGTTGGCTCGCCAAGACTGACATGTAGGAAGCGCTTGCGCTATGTCTGTGCTACCCATGGGCCAGTGATTGCGCGGCAAGTTTAAATGCATATCGATCAGAGCAAGAGCAGCGGTCGAGAAAATGGTGTACGCCGTGCATCTCTTCATGTGGATCGCTTGCTGCTCAAAAGGCTAAGGCTGCATTTACACTACTACCATTATACCCCGAGTCATCCGAGTCCAGAGTTCAAAGCGAACGCAGAACAAATGATTCCAGTGCCATTCGATGACTACCACTTTCTTCTTGACTGTGCAGCTGTTTCTCATCGCATATAAAAAGGCAGCAACACCACTGGCAGCGACAGAGACAATGGGAATACGGACCGCAAAACTACAGCTTAAATAGACCCCTTTGAAAAGAAAGATGCGCCTGTTGCACACAACTGCAGCTAGTTCCGACGACATTATGCAGGGGTCGTCCGGCTGTCGAACTGTGACAACGTCTGTATAGACGCTTTATATCACGTTACGAAAAAATCGCGACCTCATATTCCGTATCGGGCGCAAACAGTCTTCCTTGTGCTTGTGAACAAAGTAATGCTTACCTTTGCTATCTTGATCGTTTTTCTTCTGCACGGCCCTCATTTGACCTTGTGGCTGCGAAAATTTGGGAGGATGCGCAAATAAAAATTAGTCTCCTTAGTTTTTTTTTTTGGTCGCGACGTTCGGGAGGATAATTTTCAAAAATTGTGAGGCCCGCAGTTTGTTTTCTAAGGTGGGCAATGAATCGATCGGTGGTTTTGACATAATTGATATTTTGCCTAAATGGGAGGGCGATGACTCGGGAGATTAGGGGTACTCGGATAGCAGCTAGCTGCTTCCAATAACAACATGATCTCCGTCATAGGCACACTTTCCTCCAAGCCAAGGTCAGAAACACATATAACTATAAAATTATGGAGGGCACTTATGGGGCTACTTATATGCTTTGAGTGCGAGAGCATTGTCTCATCGTGCGTTCATTTGCGAGGTTCATTACAGATTCCTTCCTTTCGAGTGACACACCTATATACTCATTAGTACACAGTCGTGACAACGCATACTATAGGTACTTATTCGCCAAGAAGCAAGCATGCTTCCAAGAAGAGGCCTTTGACCGTGTCTTCCATGACATTATGCTTAAAGATCCTCAAACATGTCTGTGTTGGATTGGTGATATTAAAAAAGGTTAAAATAGTGTGTGCATAGTAACTGTACCATGAATCTGGTTGTTAACCAGGAGCACAGACATAACCGCGGTTAGAGCATCCGTGAGGAGCAGGGCATGCCCACTGTCACCGATAATTTTCACTGCTTAGAGCCACTGTGCCGGAACGTAATAACGCCAGTATTCATGAGATTTGAACTTCAAGCCTGTGAAATTAAAGTATTGGCTTGTGCAGATGATGTGGCAATTTTTTGTAGCAACCATGGAGAGCGGCACAGAGCATACAATGTCGGATTTATCGTGTGCAGGCCTTTGGTATGGATACTGGACATCGGCACCTAGGTGCATGACTGTAAAATGGCCACATATCCCTTCCAAATACCAATATATGTGTTCCTCTCGACAAGTACCATTATAACGATGACTTTTGGAAGAAAAAAATTAAAGGAATGTCGACACGTACACAGAAATGGTCAGGTATAAATATATATTTTTTTGCTGCGCAAACAAAGGTATACAATATATTCTTGGTTTTAAAAGTATGGTATTTGTTGAAGGTCTTTCAATTGTGATCTCAGACTTAGCATTCAAAAGTTCCATCGTCTATTTGCAGTTTTTGTTTGGCAGTCCTCACGGGAGCGGATTAAGCGTGATAATTTCTTTGTACGTTTGGGAAAAGGCGTTTTGCATTGCCACATTAACTTCTACCTATTTAGGCGTGGTGTCAAGATTTACGTTTTTTTCTGAGATCAGTGCGACCCTTTTCTGTGGACTTCGACGCAAGTTAGGTTTTCTTCAATTTTGCCATATTTTGTCGTTGCCACTGAAGACTGGCTGCGATACAGTGCAAGGCACGCGATTTTTGAAAAAAAGTGATCTTTGCTTTCCGGTTTCAGAATTCTCGTTTCAGTTTGCAGTCTTCCTCGAGCCAGTTGTACCAATCTTTGTATATATTGAGGGTCAATGAAGAAATCTTAAAAAAAGTGAGGAAAATGGTGGTGCCCGTGGATGTGGACTTTTTTTTAAGTTGCGCACGGATACGTTGCCAGTGAAAACATATGGGTGGAGGAGAAGGGATTGTTTTAAAGTGAAAGCTTCACTACTCCAGCCAGCGAGCCATTTCAGCTCGTCGCGCCGTATGTCATATGCCGTGGCCCATGAACGACCTTGAGCCGCAGTTGCCGAGCAACACCAGAGCCACGCTTCAACAGATGGTGCCGCCTTTGCCGCTCGCTCCATCAGGCTCCGCTGGGGTAGAGGGATGAGGTGTCGTCTCGCGGGGTATATATTTATTTATATATATATTTATAAATACATATATATATGCGCTTTGCCTCATTGTATTGTGGGACTGAGAAGAGGCCTGATCTGATATCTGATCTAATATCTGCTGCGGGTCCTTGGACCCTAGATATTTAACTTATTTTGGAATATGGTGGAGCGCTTGGCTTGAAGCACTCTGGCACGGGTCGGCCCGGTATTGCACTGATTCCGGGATCGTCCCGGGGCATATCCCTGCTGCGGTGGCTCAGTGGTTAGGGCGCTCGACTAGTGATCCGGAGTTCCTGGGTTCGAACCCGACCGTGGCGGCTGCATTTTTATGGAGGAAAAACGCTAAGGCGCCCATGTGCTGTGCGATGTCAGTGCGCATATCCCCAGGTTGTCGAAATTATTCCGGAGCCCTCCATCACGGCACCTATTCTTCCTTTCTTCTATCACTCCCTCCTTTATCCCTTCCCTTATGGGGCGGTTCAGGTGTCCAAAGATATATGAGGCAGATACTGCACCATTTCCTTTCCCCAAAAACCAATTATTATTATTATTATTTCCTGCGCATATTAGGGAGTGCCTTTTCTATCTTTGCTCTCCTATCCTTTAACTCTCCTACTTTCAGCACGTGGCAGGGAGCGTGGATCGTGGATTGGCTTGAGCCAGTAAGCAGGCTCGTGCACTTTCCTTTTCTTTCTTCCTATCAGCAGCAGCAGTAGTGTATTGTAGTCGTTATTGAGAGCACGAAAAAGACGCAACAGCGGCAGAGCAAAGCGAGGAAGAGACGCCAGAAGAGCACGCCGCGCGACTCGAGAGGCGTCGTAACGAAGATGCGGCTACGAGAAGTCGTGCCACGCCCCGGAGTGACTCTTCAACTGTGGAAGAGACCGGTTTGAGTTCTCGAGAGCATCGGAATGAGACGCTGCGTAGACGTGCCGAGGAAACGAAGCTTTCGCTATTCAACTAGGGTTAACCAGAGCTAAACCACAGTCAATTTCTTTTTACCATAGTGGGCTGACTGCTTGCTGTGCCACAAATTAAAGTCAATGGAACACGTTTTTACTGATTACTGGGATGCGCATGCGAGCTCTTTGGGACATGCTCCAAACAACGCTGTGTACTATTCCTAGACGATGAACCGAATCTTTATAAACACAGTGCTGTCTTCCTTTTTGATGTGCACAGTATTTTGCAAAGCAGGATGGCTGTAAGAAACTGCGATGAAGATGTGTGCTCTGTTCACGATTACTTCAAACAAAATATGCTTAGTGCATGTACAATTGAGTGCTATATTTTAGTGATGAAGGGTTTGATAGAGCAGTTACGTTCCTTGAAACAGTTCTTCAGTTTCTGCTCTGAGCAAAACTCATATGTCGACTCCTAATTATGAGAGTGGAGTGCTGAACATAATCTGTTTGTTACTGACTAAAAGGCCGATAAAGAAAAAAAAATGTTTCCGTGGCCTATGGCTTGCATGCCCGCCTCGCAATCTGAGGGTTCTTAGATCAATTCCTCACACCTTGGGAAGAAATTCTTTTCTTTGATGTAGACACCACTATCATATGGTCTCTGCTGATGCCATGCGAGACGATGCGGGATCACTAGGGATATTTCAGACCACTGCTGCTGGATGGCTGCTGATCAGTGCCACCAGGTTTCGTTGCCAATGAGTCATACTATGTGTTTGGATTAGAAAAAAAGCAACACACACTATAGCTCAGGATGCTTCACAGGTCAGACACATCAGAGGATATTTTCGCACCATGATTAAGCCCTTTATCACATCCAAAACGATGTACTTGGAATTGCTGCCCTATACGAATATCTCATATGCGCTGAAGTTTTAAATAGAGCCTCGATGTCCGTACACGCATGTACCTGCAGCGTGGACGCCTTCGAAGCGCAGCCTTTTTCCTCACGGCGCCATGTTGGTTCGGCCGCTGCCAATCACATACTGTGCGCTGTGTGTATAGGGGCGGTATCTATGCGCTGGCGTGGCCATTATGTGACTGAACTGGAAAGGGGTTGTACATACTTCCTTTGCTCATGGCAGTAACCTTCTGTGTAATTGCAATATGTTTTATGCGTAATACACAAGTATGACGATTGCGGCCCCCAGTGTACTATACCTGCACTAAAAGGCACAGAGTCTCTTTTGTTACAGTGCGAGTCACTATTAGCCACAATTAGACTTCCATCGTGCCATCGTATTAGCCCTCCATTGGATGTCACAAAAGTTCCCCGATTAGTCGAGACAGTGATGATGCCACAGGTGCCACATGACCACCAAGGATCAATCACAGTGCGTCGTCAAATCTGAAAATCCATCACCACCGGAGGAGCTGGAAGGCTGCTACCGGAAAGGGCAAGCGTGGGAGCGTCAGTGTCGTCAAGTGGGCGAATGACGTAAAAAACACTGGTCGCGAGCAGGATAATCAAGCCCGTGGCGGTGCGAATATATATCGCCTTCGCTGACCACTGCATTAGACAATTACGCCTCCACCGCAGTTCTTTATACAGGTCATTTATTGGATACAACAGCAGCCGGCTTTCACTCTCCCATCGATGGGAGAGTGAAATCTGGGTTGTGGCCCAACAAATTTTGGCTATTTCCGAGTTACGTGCACTGCAGAGATCGCTTTCCTGCAAGCGTCTCGACAGCGCATGAATTTCGGTGGCATGTATTCAAGATTTGTTGAGCCACAGTGGCGAGGGCAGCCGCTTTTCTGAAATTCTAAAAACTGATATCGATATGTATTGCTTACAGTGGGCTATATGCTTCTAAATAATTAGGGACCCAACAGTAATAGCTAGAAAATTCACTACTGTATATTAGTTAACCAGCCTGCTGATTACCACATCTTAGCTGTACTCTGATGCATTACACTGCTTACAACAATATGTTGAAAAAAATGCTCTTCTACCTCAAAAACACTATTTTTAAGAATTGCATAAAATCTTAAGTGAAACGCCCTGTATACAAGAATGAATATTGTGCCGGCAGTCATGCCGGGAATAATCTCCAGCCTTTGCACATAGCACCTAGTAGTCTTCAGTTATGACAGTGTGAAGACAACCACTGCCATGAGCTAACACAGCTGCTATCCCTAACCAGACTGTTTTTTGAATACAGTGTAATGGAACATATGCAGTGAAACATGCACAAGTACATCAGCCCCTCAATGGCAGCAAGTAAGCATGGCTATGTGGTGCACTTGCACCTGACTTCAGCAGTGAGGTGCACTGCATCACAAGTCAAATAATACATGCAGAAAGATACACAATACACCTAGCATGAACGTCAAAGCTTTATAAGAACCAAATGATCCAATGCAATGCAATAGAAACAAAACTAACCTTGAGACTTTTTCTCAGACATAAATATAGATTCCTGTATATGTAACTGCACGTGTGGCAGAAAATGAGTACATCATTAAATTGGGAATGTTAGAAAATGACACAAATTGAGCATGTTTGTGTAAGTCCCCAGAGAAACATTGCAAAGAAAAATGGATGAGTCATCGAAGCCAGATCATGCCCCTAGTGGAAAAAGGGGAGCTATCTGAAATATACTTTAACGACAACCTCACCACATCAAACAGGAAACTACTTTGGGAAGCTAAGCAGAAAGGCAAGGCAAATAATTTTAAATTTGTTTGGGTCAAACATGGAAAAATTTTTGCTAGGAAGACCGAAGTCTCTTCTATTTTTCGAATCCATGATTCTACCGATTTAGATAAACTAGTTTGAATCATGAACTCTACCTTTTCCCATTGCGCCAATATTGATGAATTTTGTAACTTAGTCTCGCCAAAGGAGGACGCGTTCAGTGTACTTCATGTAAACATACGTAGCTTGCGATAACATTGGAATGAATTTTTGGCTGTTGATGACAACTCTAAAAATACTACTGATGCATTTGTACTTACCGAAATTAACATCCCTTCCACACTTCTCTCCTCTTTTTTGTTACCCAGCTACTCTAGTTTCTCTTTCACACGCTCAAATCGGCCAGGCGGTGGAATTCTTGTTTTTGTTCACAGCAAATGGAATGCCTACCCTTTACAATCCAAATTCTGCTTTGATGAGTGCGTTGCATTGCAGATACCATTCGTAAGTTCGGAGGTTACTCTACTAGGATTTTACAGGCCTCCTTCCCAAAATGTGAAAGAATTTCTTTCTGAGCTCGACAATTTTTTGGGCTCCCTATTGCCAAATCATTCTATATGCCTCATAGGAGACTTCAATATTGACACCTTGTCACCATCACGTTCATTTGTTTGCGAGTACCTAAATATCTTGGCAAAACAGGGTATTGAACCAGCGATAAAAGACTACACAAGAGAAGAGTACCTGGGACATCATTTCGTAGCTTCTTGTATTGATCACATCAATATAAGAGCTCCGTTTGGCCAGTCTATCTCTTCGGTAATTACATATAAACTTTCAGATCATTACTTTGTAGGTTCTCATATTCTTTTTCCTTCTTTAAATAAATCATACCCCAATAAGGAGCGAATTTCATATACAGACACTGCCACATTTCATAACCTTATAGCCAATTTTAACTGGGTCTCTTTCCTCGAGGAAGTTAATTCTTTTAACGTGTATGACAGGTTTGTGCAGGTTGTCAGTTCTATAATAGCCTCATCACAAAAGGTCAAAGTGATCAAAAACGCAACCCAAACCTTCCTTGGGTAACAAGTGACATTCTGAAGGCCATTGCAGAAAAAGATGCCCTTTGGACACATTGCAAGCGTAGTCCCAACAACACACGCCTCAAAGATAATTTCAGGTTGCTTAGAAATAAAGTCACTGCCATAATTCGAGCTTCAAAACGTAACTATTTCAATTCGGCTTTTCGTAACAACCAACACTCTTCACGTAAAACTTGGTCAACTATCAATGCCTTTTTGGACGAAACCCGAAACAATCCATTAGCGATTCATTTGCCAAATCCTTCAAAGATTTGCCCTCTGCAGCCTCTGAGTTTAATGCATTTTTCTCTCAGGTTTCCAAGAAGTTTCCTTTGTCCCACTATGAGGTTCCACGGTCTTTGTATTGCACAGCTTCAGCTTTTCTCCCGACTATTACACCCCAGGACCTTCATAGCATAATCTTTAACTTCAATTCGAAGAAAGCTGCAGGTATTGACAATATAAGAATGAGTGACCTCCAACGGAATTTTACGAATTTGCAGTCGGTACTTATGTTGAATGGTTTCATTACTGAGTGCTTCATTCCACACAATTTAAAAGTTGCCATAGTTAAACCAATACATAAAAGTGGTTCTTTAAAAGATATTGAAAATTACAGGCCTATTTCAATTCTACCTGCGATTGCGCAGATTCTTGAAAAGCACCTATTCCAAGTTATGTACAGTTTTGTTTTCACGAATAATATCCTATCAGAGGCACAGTTTGGTTTCATTGAAGGTAAAGGAACTGTTTTGTTATTAGAAACTTTTACTGATATTATTTACTCATGTTTTGATAATAACCAATTCGCACGTGGTCTGTTTTTGGACGCTAGCAAAGCTTTCGATTGTGTTCGGCATGACCTACTGCTTGAGAAACCTGATGTCATGGGGTTTAAAGGTCCTTTTAATAATTTGCTGAAAGTCTATTTTTCTAATCGGGCTCAAGTTGTTGAAATCAGCGGGCATCGAAGTTCTGAATCATTTCTGTCAGCAGGTGTTTCACAGGGCTCTGTTTTACCGCCTTTGCTTTTCAATTTATTTGTAAATGATTTATCAAATGCTGTGACAGAATGTCATGTTTTTCAATACGCCGACGACACGTTATTGTTGTCAACATATGCTTCGTTGCTTCTGGCCATGGAGGCTCTTAGAACAGATGTGGTGCATGTTATGAACTGGCTCTTAAATAATTCGATTTCAATTAATCAACAAAAAACTAAACTCATTTGTTTTCATAATCCCCATAAAAAGATTTCGTCTGTTGAACCATTGTTCTTACAATTTTCGCATTGTCTTAATTGTTGTTGCATTCCTATTAATTTTTCAAATAGTGTTAAGTACCTTGGTATACTTTTTGACAGAGATATGTCTTGGAACAGTCATCTTACTGTAGTATGTAACAAGCTTCGTGGTTTATCATGTGTACTATATAATGTTCGATATTTATTACCTTTTAAGACTCGCAAGCTTTCTGCGCATGCTCTTATTTATGGTATCCTCAGATATGGAGTCACTGTGTATTATCATTGCTCAAAAACTTGGCGAATGAAATTAAATGCCATACTAAGGAACTTCCTTCGATCCGTGGCATACAACACGGATGCTTCACCTGACTGCAATTTGTTTTCGCTTTTACAGCTGCCCTCTTTTGATGCCCTCTTCAATCATGTAGTTAGTTGTTCGTGCTCACTTTTGCGAGAGCGAATTTTTGGTTCCTTTAATTCCTGTTCGTTCTTTTCGACATCACCCCCGTTTTACGGTACCTCGCTGCTATACTCATTATGGCCACTTCACTCGTAATTATTACATACCCAAAATGTTTAATTCTTTGCGTGATTCGATCTTTTCAGTTTCTTCGCTGTCACAATTAAGGAACTTCTTAAAAACCCATATGTCGGTTATTTTATCTGTTTTCTTTTTCTTGTTTGCTTTTCATATTTAGGTTTATCATTGTTTGCTTGCTTGTCACGCCTGTTTTTCATATATATGTCATTTACCGACTGCCGAGTACTGCCCGACAAGCCTTTATGGCTTGGGCAGACTTGTCCTAAGAATTGTAAATGTGCTGTCTGAAAATAAAGGTATTATTATTATTATTATTAATATAGGTTGAGTGAAGGAACAATGGGAAAAAACTTGTCCTTTAGTTATGAGTGTGCTGTAGAGCTACAAAATTAAAAAAAACTTTAAAATAAAGCTCTAACATTATAAATAAAACTTGAAAATATCAGTGACTTCTGTGTCAAGTCTCAAAATACAGTAGACTCCTTTAAGACGAACTCGTTTAAGATGAACCCTCGGTTAAGACGAACAGTGGAGGTAGTTTGTTTGGTTTCCCATAGAGTCAATGCAAAAAAAATCCGCTTAAGATATACAGTGCACACGCGCTAATCAGTTAAGATGAACTTTCACGACCAGCCGCACTCAAGCCATGCAGCTTTACTCGACCATTTGAGCAGTATTTCAGCGGAAAGAAATAAAGAAAAAGTGAAAAAAGATGAAAGCTTTTTGCGCCGCTGACCCTCCGTGCGACGCGGGGAGGCGCAGAGACCTAACCACGTCTTCGTTGAAAAGGCGATTCTGCGAAAGCAGAACTGCCGCTGCCCCTTCCCTCCCTCCCTACTCCTTGCACCCCCCCCCCCCCACTGCAGCAACTCTCAACAATTATCTGTCTTAAACGTGCCAGTAGATTCGCGTCATGTCGGCACAGTTCTCGGAACTTACAGATTCCTCCTACGATCACGGGCAGGGAGGAAGTGGCGCAGAGAGGGAGAGAGAAAAAGACCATGCAGGCAGCCCAGCCAGGAAAGCCAGCAAAACTCAAGAATAAAAAAAGGTGAAGAGAAAAAAGTCAGAAGTAACAGCAGCCAATGCTCATTGGGCTGAGCTGGCCCGAGCCGATTGCATATAGTTTAGCATTCGCCATTAATTTTGGTCGTTGCATGCGGCATGCGTGAGTCTATATGGCGTGACATCTTTAAGTGCTGAATTTTTTTTTTGTGTGTGTGTGGCACCTTAACCATTACTGCAGCATTGTCGACAATCGCTAAACTACGGCGACTGTCAACAGTGGGTGATATTTGTTTTGTGGGTGATCTATGTCTGTTTATTGGCTCGTCTCGCGGTTGGTTTGAAACCTTGGAAGACCAAGTGCAGTTTTTTATTCACGTGCGCCTTCAATTTTGCATGCAGTTGCGTTTGTTAATTGTTGTGCCCACTTAATCAATTCTCTGATTTTGGTGTGCGTATGCCAATGCATCTTCTGCTTCTGTATACGACAGGTACGTATTGCCGTTTCACGTGCTTTATCCTCATGATTTTATAATGCCACTTGCTTGTCTTCATACTGATAAGGCATGTACATAGCCGTCAGCATGCCTGCCTGGAATGCTGGAGGGGTGTGCTGTGGAACAAGCAAACTGCATGAAATATTCACTTAGCTCGTCCAGTACACTGGCCATGGCAAATTGTATGCTGCTTTGCTCCAGCGCAAGCATTGTTTCTGCAACAGTATGCCTGCCTAAATATTTCCCTTAGGGTGACAGGGCGGCGTTCGAACATTCTGGGCCATTGTGTTGTCAACTGTACATGTCAGCTATTTTCTCTGTTTCATGAACGGTATCAAGCTGGTGCTATTTATTTCGGGAGCTGGTGTCGTAGTGCTGTTGAGGACACTTGTGCGGCCGTAGTTTAAAAATTTTACAATCTCATCAAGCAACCACCGCGGTGGATAGGGCAGTCGGCTGGGCCAAGGGCCCTTGGGTTCATATTCTTGGTCACGGCAGCTGCGTTTCAGTGGGGACGAAGCGCAAAAAGTGGCCGTGATGCTGTGCGGTGTCAGCGTACGTTAATGAACCCCTGGAGGGTCTAAATTAATTGAGTCCACCTTTATGGCGTCCCGCATATGGCCTATAGGGCACTTCAGGAAGTTGTAATCCTCACAGTTTAGTTTTTTTTTACCTCGTCGTGATCTTCTTTTGCAATCAAGTTAGCGAGCTTCTCTGTCTGGCCGCGGTTTCTGGTTCGTGGAAGCTTTGTGTTGCCAGCCCCATCATGAAGGGTATTTTTTGGTCTGCTGATATATTTACATTTTTTTCTTTTCCCATATTTGTGCACTATCATATGGGGTAATACGTACCATGATTGTGCACAAATTTCCCATGATGTTTTTCCAAATTGTCAATACTTGCCTACTGGCATGAATAATGATGGCCAGAAAATGCGTACCAAAGGAGAAGCTCATGAACTATAATTTGGTAGTAATTCATTGGCATCCACCCCAGCGTACCCAGTGGCTGCAAAAGCTATACAGCGTCCACATAAACTTCACACTTACAGAAAAATTCTACCTGGTCCCAGGGTTCAAACCCCGGACCAGGGCGAATGTTTCGTCGATGGTATGTGTGAAAGTGAAAGCGTTGGTGGTATGTGTGTTGTCAGATCACTACAGCCACCTTTTGCTGTTGCTGTGGTATCTTCCAGATAGGATAACACGTATGGCTTGAAACAGCCATTGCATAAGGCCCATTGTTGTTCCGCTGTGGTGAGTCACCTTGAGCGTAGTAAAAGTTACTCTGTGCAGGAGGAGCAGGACACAAAAGATGGACACGAGCTGTTTTGTGTTAGGTTAACGGTGCGCTCGCGCAAGGCTCACTGCAGCTGGCACATGTCTCTTGCCTACAATAGACCGAACTTCTACCATAGCCTTGCATCTACTTGCCATTTGTGTGGAGGCCCCCTTCAGTGAGAGGCGTTCACCTCTTCATTCTAGACCGTAGTCCCGCTGGTGCACCCACTGGCTGGTGTATACCAAACAGACTTACCTGCACCTAATTTGTACTGTACCGGGCGTGAATGCGGTCGGCGTGATACCATAGAATGCACCCTTTACTTCTCTCCTAGGTATATGCATTTCCTTAATTGCAGAGAAAAGCAGCACTTGATTTTTTGCAGAGTGCACTTATACTAGGGCTATATTTTCTTTGGAAACCATATGATTCCATGTGCACCGATAAACAAGGAGACTGAGTTACGTGTGAAACTGCATGATACGCTCTGGTGACTTGTAGAAGTCGGAGGAGGTACCACTAGCTGGGGGCTTACACTGGAAAGTTGCAAGAACAGCGCACTACCTGGCATTTTTTTTTGCAAGGAGCCTTTGCTGTCAAGGTTTCAGGCCGGACGAAAATTTATTTCATGTTTACAGCAGCATCTGTATCACAAAAAAGAGCCTCAGAGTGCCCTTCTATTGCACTAAATAATCTTCATCCCACATGCAGAATTGGGTACCCTATTTTAAACTTTTGTTTATGCAAAACATATAAACAGTGCTATTTATGGCTTTGGAGTTTTCATTTTATACAAGTAGCCTTTCTTTGTTTGCTTTTGCAGGCATCAGGACCAGTACTGACAGGACAAGTGGCATAGATGGGTGGAGGAACAACCTTCCAATCAGCAGTTGCCATGATACGAAGACTGACAGCTTGATGCTCATATCCTTTAAAACAGTGTATCCAGTGATCTTATTATTTGATGTCTGTGTGAAATTAGATTAATCAAAATCTTTCCTATGATGTCAAGAGTATCAACTCATCATGAAGCTTTCACTGATGGGCTTGTGGATAAAGATAGGTTGTAAATGCATGCAAGCGCTGCACTGTGTTGTCCCAAAGAAAATATATAAAAAGATTCTTGTAAGAACCGCAGCCAACCTTTTCATGACCCACGCAGGAATAGTTTTCAAAATGCATGTGCACAGGAGCTTCCATGTGCCGCGCACAGATTGCACGCGAGGCAGCGTGTCATCATCATTGCCAAGTTCCTTGTCCTCCGCAGACTTCTGCTATCCCTGTCAGCATCAGTGTCATCAGTGCCCACTTTTTCTCTGGCTGTCAACTGCGCATGTGTTGTGGCTTTTGTGTGTTTTTTTTGCATGAACTGCCGCTAAGCATTGAAATTAGCATGATCCGCAAGCATCCTAATAGCGACATTTCTGGATTTAAATTGAAAGTCATAGAGTTAGCTCTCAAACTTGACAAGCTTGCAACAGGCAGGAAATTCGACATGGAGGACAAGTGCGTTCGGTGATCGTGCAACTAGTTCAACTAGAAAGATTGGTATGTTGCTTTTACTTGAAAAAAAAATTAATTTTCACACATTGTGTACGTGGGCTGCACCCCGAAAATTGCAGTATGTCGTGCTGCTTATGATGATGAATATTTATGACCTAAGGGCAGTTTAGGCCAAAGAGTGCCATGGCACAGGGTATTTTTGATTACATGAGGGAGAGTCATAGACCTGTTTTCTGAGAGGAAAGCTTGTATCCACTATCACCGGCTGGTACCTGGCAGTACTGGGGACCAAACTCTGCACCCCCAGCATGCGAGGCAATTCCACTGCTGCGGTTAATGCAGTAAATGTGAGCCTGCAGGAAATAGCAAGTTCAAAACTTTGCAGTTACTTTTTGGATTTCAGTACAAGTTAAAAGACCACAGAAAGCTGTTTGAGCTTGGCTTTATAATGTTTGTACTATGCAGAATACAGACCAGCGAGCATCCATGCCGTGTACGAGACCTCAAAAGCAAGTGGAAAATTTACATTACGTTTTCAAAATTCCTGCTTTCGCACCTCACGACGACGTGTGGTGTCGGGTTGTTCGCGTAAAACCTGGCATAAGACGTCACGTCGTGCAAGTCACGTCACCAGCCGGGGGTTATCATTGGTTCACAGCGCCAAATTCTTTCAGACGTCACGCACTACCATGGCCGCAGCTACTCCGTCCTCCGCAGCCAGTGGTGGAAGGGAAAAAGCTGAGTGGGTGGGGCCAATGGAGGAGTGCCATCGTTTTGGCATGCGAGAGGAGAGGGAAAGGCGCGAAGACACGGAAGTTCAAATTTTGTCTGCATGTAACTGAGCTTTCACGAAATGCATTAAAATTGTTCTTGCTAGAGGATAACTATGAAGCAGCGTGTTTTAACATCCCAGTCATATTGCAACTTTGTTGGGAGCCCCTTTCTACGGCCCTTTATACTTTTTTCCTCTTATCTTCCTTCTAACCTGTGATTGGAGGAGGAGTGATTGCTCACTGTATGCTTTGTGTATGTTTTCCTTGAACTTGTTGCAGCTTGTGCTCTAGCGCTTCGTCTGTTTTATCAAGTGTTCTGCATAGCTTGTGCACTCTAGTTGTACTACGCGGAAAATCCTTGGTCTTTGTATTCAATCCTTATGCATGCATATTTCCTAACATGACATTTATGCTGAGCATGTACTGGTGAAAGCATAACTTACAAAAGACATCATTAGTTTTTTTTGCACTGTAACCTGGTATTGAGTGAAGTCTAAACTTGATTGAAATCTTTTTTCTTTTCTGATGTTATACCTGTCCTCTGAACGTTGATGCAAGTGAATATGTAGACATTGGGGTATGAGTAAACTATCTTAGCAATGCAAAAGCTCTGATACCTAAAGGAGCTCTTTTTTTGTAATCTCGCATAAAACCAGCATATTATACCCAGCCTACACCGGTATTTGAAATGCTGTCTTGCCAAATGACATTTGACTCGGCTGCCAGTCTTGTGCTGATTTTTTTCCAGTTTTTAGTTCAGATGTTCAGGTTGACGGTTTACTACATATACAGTGGAGAGTTTCTGATGACATAGAAGTGCAGGCATATAGACTTGTACTCGGCATTTTCACGCTATCATTTGGAAGACAAAATTTATGACCAAATATGTGCTTTTAGTTCAAAAATTTTAACACGCATGCGGCAGTTTTTATTTACTGTGCCCTGTGTAACTGCATGACATGGCAACTCGAGAGACCACCTTCAATTTTTTTTTGCCGTTAATTATTGGTTCTTGTCTCAGTATCATTGTCCAAAGGCATAATAGCTGCCATCCTCAAACGAAATGGAATGTTTTCATAGGTGGAACCTCTTTCACTTTTGCTTATAATTGTGAAATTGCAGATGTGGTGACTTAGATGTGTGCTTTTATTAGAGGAAAACCAGTCAAACAGATTAAGGATTAAGAATTAAGAAATGCACTTAATGACAACTGGATTATCAAATGTGTTTATTGAAGCTTATTGATGAGCCTGTACTGTATTTTCACCTTATGTTCATAGCAACAGTTACTCTGCCAGCATCTCGCACATTTTTGTTGCTGCAACACACCTCATAGAATTTGTGAAGTGTACTTTGTAGGTATTGCCACAAACATGCCTTCATTTGCTCTGAAAAGCTTTTGTAATGACCAGACTTATCTGGATTGAAAGTAGTCATATGATTAAAGGTTAGTGGCAGCTACCTGCTCACTGCAGTATGGTTTACCTTGTAAAGGTTTAGCTGTAAGTGCCATGGTGTGCAGAGCTGGTTGTGTTAGTTTGTTGTGAAGACTTGTGTGGAGAAGGCGATGGTTTTTTAACAGTGCAGCTCTTAGGCACCCATTCTTTTGTTGGGATTTGGTAGCAATGTTGCAGCTTTAAAGTGTGAGGGGGAAAGCGAAACGAGGGTAAGGTGAGAGTGACAGAAAAAATGCTCAATGTGCTGATTAGCAGAAGGTGCACTGAGAGAGAAGAGGGGGAGGCAGCACATGTTTTTCCAGAACACTGGCTGCAGCTGCTGGATGCACCATCTGAGCTGGGGTTCAATGATAGTGATGCCAGAATCAACCTATGCACTGCCTAAGCTGGGTATCATTACTGTGAAGACCGAGGTGTGTACACGGCCAGTGCGGAGGCTACCATGCATTGTCACTGCGAGGATTTCGAAGTTTGAAGCAGCCAATGCAGACTCTTGGCATATCATTTGATGGGAATCGTGTTCCACTTTGTGGAGCACAAGCCCTCATGTATCATTTTTATGGATGGGGCGAGAAAGTAATGCTACACAGGGATGGGTACTATAGGTAAGTGATCTGTGTAAAGAAAAAAGGTTCTGTAAACTATATATGGCATTTGTTTGTCTGATGTCTTGTGCGTGTCTATTGCACCACAGCTGAATTGAATTTCCTATTACTGAGCATTGAAATCGCACTCTAAATTTGTTTGACAGTGACAGTAGCTGTATACATTCCATGTATGCATTACGAAGAGAAAGGAAAAAAATGTAGGTGCATTTTTGTTGTGGTTAATGTTGGCTTTAAAAGGCTAATGGCTGTTGAAAGGTTGTTTGATGTCTTGTCTAATGCTACATCTAGGGTGTGGACAGGATTTTTTTCCAAGTTTTGTTTTTATTGTTTCAAGCATTGTTGCAGCATGAAGACTACTACTGTATCGATGTTGCAAAGCAGCTGCATTGTTGTTACTTTGGGTCTTCTCCAAATTTCTTGTCATCTTCCAGTGCCATATTTGTGTTTTTTACCATTGCCCAGTGTTGAAATTGCTTTTCTTGGTTATAAATGAACGCAGAATTCAGTAAATGCAGTACAACTGCATTTATATGTTTTTAGATAGTACAACAAAAAATGTGAAATGTTTTATCTGGGACTATATGGTCTAAAACTGAAGATTTTGAAAAATGTTTTTGAGGAAACTAAAGAGGTCCTCAATGAAACTTTGGCAAACATTGCAGCATTTGGTGGTGCAACATCTCAAAAGATTGTATTACTGCTTGTAGATTTATCCATATTTGCATTAACCTTAGTGCAAGCTAAATTTACAACATATACGGCCCAACAACAGCAAGTGCAAACATAGCTGGGGCTTCTTTGAAATCACCATCGTTTTCTGATGCTCCACACCCTTGCAGCAGTGTATTGCAGAAAAGCTGCTGTGCTCCCATGCTTTGTCAGAAAGCATGTCGTATGTTTAGAATTTTGCAATACTATGAATGGCATTAGCAAAAAGTTTCTTATCTCTTTATGTATTAAGTAGCAGAAAAAGTGGGATCATTGAATTGCCCATGGTTTTGAGCATATTAACCAGAAATGTATTAATGAAATTAATATATTTCACATTTTGGGTGCAAGAGATCAAACTTTGTCTTAAATGCCACTGTGTCAAAGGAGAGTTAGTTTGCACTCTCTTGTATGCAACTTTATGTAGTTTCAAGCATGAGAATATTTGTGGGTAGGGGCAAGTTTTCAGACAGATCCAGTGCCTTGAGGCCAGTCTACACAGCACAGGTATCTGAACTGTACAAGTACTGCAGTGATTCAGTTTCTTTCATGTACCTAATTTATCACCTATAATTCCTACAGAAATGTCAGAATTTATTCCTTTATTCCTTGCTGATGCATATTTTGTTTCTACAGGCCTGTATGATCTTGTTAGAATTCTTTGTGTTGGTAAAGTCTAAAACAGAAAAGTGCATAAACAGTATTGAATGAAACGTTCGGGCAGTATAAAACATTACCTTTTTTTACTTTGTTTTTCAGATTGTAAGCCTTTGTGACATAGTCGATGAAAGGCAGGTCTCCATTACCAGTCTTTGGATTACATTCGGCCAAGGAATTGTTACTTGCCTCATTCTTCATTGCAGCAGAGTGTGTTCAAGTTTGTCTACTAGTTGTCAGGTGTATTTGCATGTTTAACATTGTAAAAAAATGAAGCCAGTTTGTTTTGCAACAGGTTTTACATGATAATTTGCGAACTTTTCGATTTTAATAATGGTTACCTCATGTAGCGCTCGTGACTTGTCCCTTCTGTGTTTTACCCTATGGAACCTCGTACAGAAAAAGCTCGGAACTTTATTAACTCGAACTATATGACTTAATTCATTTTGACCTCCATTGAAGTCTACATATAAAACAGCCCATTAATTCGAATGTGTATTGATTCCTCCTCCGTTTATTAGAGTCATAATCATATGGGTACGCTGTCACCAAAGCACCGCACCCATGAGGTCTCACCCGTTCTTTGGAGGTGTGGAAAAAGTAACAACAGTGTTGCTGAAGGATAGGAGTGGTGTTACAGCAGTGGCATCTAAGGTGTATGACATCTGCCAGCAGTGATCTCCAAGGCTTCAGTAGCTTGCTTTATTAACTGCTTTTGTTAAGGGGACACGGGGGTGAGAAAAACAACAATTTTGTCGAAAAATAGTTTTTTCGTTTTTGCTGGTTTTATTATGTGCAAGCCTTTTTCTTTCAGTTCCAACAATACTAGCACTGAATATAAATGCTAAATTAGTAAAAATTTCGATGTAGACATGCCAAGTAGTCAAAAACGAGCACTTTAAGGCTATACTTTCATGACGGGAACAAATTTTAAATTGTGGCGTTTCCTTCAAATGTGGGGCTTCGGAAAGTAAAGGATGGCTTCAAGTTTCTGGCTAATTTTTTTGCAGTTTTATATCTCAAAAATAAAAAAAAATGAAAATGCACTTTTATGTTTTCAGAAGCTGCTTTGCCACGGTCTTTTCAAATTACTTGGGGCGCATTTTTCTTCGTTTAACATTTTCATGGAACCTCAATGCTTGTGTATGACATTATTAGTCAGCGCAACAAATTTTTAACGCGTATTTCAAAACCTGTGCCACACAACGTGTTGATTTGTGTGGTATTTCCTTATCTGTGCTCACACTTTCATAACTTTATGCAGAGGATACCTGAAAGAGCATTTTGATAGGTTGATTACGACATGTATGCAATGTTTACTTATAATGTCTTTAACTTTGAATACTGGAGTATCTTGCTATTATAAATGTGCTTTCGTGCACAGTGTTCAACTTTATAATTATGGGCACATTAGGCTTCTAGGCATGATCTGTCATCTAATCAGCCATGAAAACTTTTCCTTGTGTTCTTTGCTTACTGTTATTCTTTCTCTTCCAATGCTTGTGGGTTTGCTCCCCGAGTTGTTGGCCCAACCTTTTAATTTTTTTGCCTTCTGGTCCATGCGATTACTAATACGTATTGTTACTTCAAGATAACGCTGTCAGAGGCAGTGTGGACTATTTTGCCCTATACGTTTTTTCATGTCTGTGAATGAACAGTAGTCAGAAATTTTACAGGGGCACTCAAAGTATTGCGATGTAATCAACTACCTTTGTGCAGTATTAGTCTGTGACAGTTAATGCTCATGTGAACTGCATGCTGACTTCAAAACGAGATTTTTCTTATGGTCTGGCTTTGGTGCGCTGCATGTGACGTCATTTTTGTCAAATGTTAGAACATCTGCTTAGAAGACCTGCATCATTCATTTGTCTAGCTTCAACATAAGTGCACCGAACAAAATCAGTAAACCATATCCCTGCTTAGAAAACATGATGTTATACATTGTGCAGGCTCGATCAGCACTGGGAGTGCATGCAGGCCAAAGAAATCACAAGCAGGCAAGCAATGGTTCGTGTTCCCGGAGTGCAGCTATGCCTCAGCTGCTCACACCAACTTGAAGGCCCACCTAAAAACACATACCGGGAACGCCCTTTTCAGTGCAGACTGCACCAAGACCTTTACTAGTGAATTCCACCTGGTGGACCACCTTCACACTCATGTAGGCGAGAGACCGTTTAAGTGCATGCATTGCGGCAAGAGGTTCCTTCACCCAGAGGTCTAGTATGGCAAGGCATATTCGTATCCATACAGGCGAGAAGCCATTCCAGTGCCCATATTGCAGCAAGACATTCACTAGAAAAGGTTTACCGTCAGCCCACCTTTGCATCCACGTGGGCGAGAAGCCATACCACTGCCACTTATGACCACTGACTTTTGCACACAAGATAAATCTAAAGAGGCATATGAAAACCCACTAGGAGAGAAGACTTCTTTAACGTTTACTTGAGGGCATTTGCTTCTAAACAAGAACTTAAATACTGTAGGGAAAGCTCCTGCAAAACATTCCACTCTTCCATTAAACTCTTGCCTGTTTTGTAAGTATCCAGGGAGGCAAATGTAGACTGCCTTCATGCATTCTACTGATTGACAAACTTCGCTGCCTTTTCACAAACCTTTGGGCTCATTTTTTTGTAGGTGTCTTCCTGCAAGGACTTTTCTATGCCACATTCTGCCACGTTTTCAAGAAAGAAGTGTAAAATTTTGTGGCCCACATTTGCTGATAAATGGAATTTTTTTGCTTGGGAACAAAGTCCTGTAAGGAAAGGACAGTGGCCATAGAGAGATGTGTTCGGTGAATCGTAAAATTTTACTTCACTAGAATATTCGTGTGGTGCTTGCTGTCGGACTCGGATGACTGTGTGCAGGCCATAACATATTTGAATGCTCATTTTCATGTTTTTTTCTGTATGAGGCACCGAATGGTTCTATATGCTTTTTTGTATGACAATGGGGCGTTACAAATGTGGATTTTTAAAGTTATTTTCCTTATAGAAGTGCATAAGGCATCTTCTGTCCTGATATGGTGCCTTATCTTGATGAAATGTTTTTAGACACTGTGACAAAAATTACTACATCTTTGATGGACCATTCTTAACGACGTTTTTGCTGGTTTTTAACACAAATGTAGCGTGCTTCAATATTCATTAGTCTTTGCTTCTTGTTCACTTCTACTTGAAATAAAGTACAATTTTTCTGACACATTTTGCATTATGATCATACAGTAAAATTTCATTTATTCAAACTTGATTATTTCAAAGTTACGGTTAATTCGAACTGATGCACCGAAGTGCAGGCTCCGCCAGCCGCATGTGCCAAGCTTTTTCCTTTCCATTATTTTGCACCTCTCAAAAATTCGCAGCGCACTATGGTTTAACCTTTGAACCATGAGGCTGCCAGAGCGTGCACTTCGGTGCACGCCGAAGCAGGATTTCATTGCTGGAGCAGTTGCCCATGCTCCAGCACTACGAGCCGAACCGAAGGGCACACGTGTGATGAGCAAGAAAAGCTTGCACACAACATTTTCTTAAAATGCTTGAGATCGTCGATGAGCGACACACCTGTTGGCAAGTGATTCCACTCTGGTGATGTAGTTGGATTGAAAGAATAGAATTTAAGTGAGCAGTAGTGGGACGACGTGGAACGCCCACTTTGTGTGGATGGTCAATGCGCAATGAAACACGGTGGGTGCAATGAGCAAAATGTTATTGAAAACAGGGCTGAGATTGTAGATCTTAAAATGAAAAGACAGTCATGGCATTTTTCCATGCAATGAAAGTAATGGCAGTGACATAGTGTTTTTCATTAGTGTGACGCTTGATGTGCGGTCATAGTTGTAAAGGATAAAACGAGTGGCACAGTTCTGAACAGCTTCCACAACAGATATAAGCGGCTTATCTTGAGGGTCCCATATCGATGTGGCGATTTCAAGATTTGAACGAACTAGTGTTTTATAAAGAAGGAGTTTGACTGAAGTGGGTGCATTAGAAATGTTTCTTTTTATGTAACTGAGCATACAGTTAGCAATTCCAGTAATGTAGTTGATATGCCGGTTCCAGGATAAGTTTAATGTCAGATGTACGCCGATGTATTTATAAGAGGTACCCTTGCGCAAGGAAACATTGTTTATCTTGTAAGAGGCTAGTGGTCAGATGCCTTGACATGAAAAATGCATGGATATGCATTTTGAGGCATTTAAAACCATTTTTCATTTAGTGATGTGTTTTGTAACAAAAGTGCATAAGGCCTGACCAAACTCAACCTGGACAATGCATCCCTCTGAAAGGCACAGCCTAAAATTGACTTCAACACAGAGAAAGCACAGAAAGGCTGAAACCCCACAGCAAAAAAAATGTTCCTAAAGCTGAAACATTTGCACTGAACTTAGTTTTATGCAAGGAACCTGAAAAAAAAATAACCTCGTTTTGTTATGGTTTGTAGCCTCATTGCATTGCTAGAGTTAACTTTAAATAACTGCTTTAAAATTCACATCTCTTCATTTTTTTGTTCCTAAAGTAAGCTTTCTATCCTGTTAAAGTGCTGGTGCTCTCCAAAATGAAGATTTTTTTTCCGCGTCATGTGCTCAAAATTTAGATTGTGGTGCTCCAAAATGGGGTTTCCTTTCCAAGTGACCTGCTCCGGACTTGCTGAATTTTCTTGCTCCAAAAATTGCTCCAATTGCTACTTCAGCTGTTGCACCCCTGCATTTGGGAACGGCAGATCAAACTGTACCTTAATGGTCACAGGCGTCATAGGAGTGTTGAGTTTGCACTTGCTTGTATGCAGCTTGTATGTAGTTGCAAGCATAAAAAAATTTGCTTTTAAGGGCAGTTTTCAGATAGATCCAGTGCCTTGATGCTGGTCTACGTAGCACAGGTACCTGAGCTGTGCAACAAGCACTTCAATGATCCAGTTTCTTTCATGATCCTGATTTATAACTGGTGTCCTAATTCCTATGTGAAATGTTAGAATTAATTCCTTTGTTCCTTGCTGATGCATTTATTGTTTCCACAGGTCTGCATGACCTTTTCATTATTCTCTTTGTGTTAGTAGGTAAAGTCTAAAACAGAAAAGTGCATGAATAGTAATGAATGGAACAATTTTGCAGTGATAAAATATCGCCTTTTTTTCTTTTTACAGATTATAAGCCTTTGTGACAAATGATGAAATGCAGGTCCCCACTACTGGTCCGTGGATTACTTTCAGCCAAGCAGTTGTTACTTGCCTCATTTTTCAGTGCAGTGCAGTGTGTTAGAGAGTGTCTATTTGTTGTCATTTGTAATTGCTTGTTTGCTTACCATTGAAAAAAAGTTAAGCGTTTCATTTTGCACTTGAGGTTTTACATGAGAATTTGCCAACTTTCCGATTTTATATATTGCCTCACATAGCACTCGTGACTTGTCCCTTCTATGTTTTGCCTTATGGAACCTTATACAAGAAAATCTCTGGACTTCATTTATTCGAATTGTATGACAACTGATTTGTGCTCCATTGAAGTCTACATATAAAATGACTCATTAATTCGAATGTGTATTGGTTCCACTGCTATTAGAATCATGGGCACACTGCCACCAGAGCGCCTCACCCATGAGGTCACTCCCGTTCTTTAGAAATGTGGAGAAAGTAACGAAGGGGTTGTGAGACTGAAGGATGGGAGTGGTGTTGTAGCAGCGAGAACTAAGGGATATAACATCTGTTAGCAGTGATTCAAGGCTTGAGTGGCTTACTAAATTAAGTGTTGTAAGGGGACATGCGGGTGAGAAAAATGGCAATTTTTAACGAAAAATACTATTTTTGGTTTTTGTTTTATTTATGATGTGCAGGTCTTTTTCTTTCAGTTCCAGTAATGCGAGCAGTGAATATAGGCAAGAAATGAGTAACAACTGCGATGTAAACATGCCAAGTGGTTGAAAACGAGCACAGTTACCTATACTATCACAACAAATTTCAAATTGTGGCATTTCAACTGTGGGACTGCGGGAGGTAAAGGAAGCCTTCTTATTTCTGGCTTATGCTTTAGCAGTTTTAGAGCTTGAAAACAAAAAATCAAAATGCACTTTTATGTTTCCAGAAGCTGATTCACCACCATCTTTTTAAATAACTTGGGACGCATTTTGTTGTTTCATTTTCATGCAACCTCAATGCTTGTGCATGACATTATCACAGTCAGTGTGACAAGTTTTCAAAATGCTCTTCAGAAACTGTGCCACACAATGTATTGATTTCTTTGGTATTTCCTTTTGTGTGCTGACGCTTTAGTAACTTTATAGAGAGGATACCTGATTGATCATATTGAAATGTTTACAACATGTATGCAATGTTTACTTGATATGTCTTTAACCTTTTAGTATTGCAGTTTTTATATTTCAAATGTGTTTTCGTGCACTGTGTTCAGCTTTTGAATTATGGGCAAATTAGGCTTCTAGACATGATCTGTCATCTAATCATTCATCAAAACTTTTCCTTGTGTTATTTGCTTACTGTTTTATTCTTTGTCTTCCAGTGCCTACTGTTTTGCTTCCTGACTTGTTGGCCCCACCTTTCAATCTTTTTGATTTTTGGCCCATGTGGTTACTAATACATATTGTTACTTCAAGATAAAGATGTTAGAGGCAGTGGACTATTCTGCCCTATACGTTTTTTGTGTGTGTGTGAAAAGTAGTCATCAGAAATTTTACAGGGGCTCAGAATATTGCGATGTAATTAACTATTTTTTTGAAATAATAGGCTGTGACAGTTAGTGCTCATGTGAACTGCATGCTGACTTGAAATCAGAAGCTTTGTCTATGGTCTGGTTTTGGTACACTGACTGTGGGATCATTTTTGTCAAATATTAGGACATCTGCTTAAAAGACCTGCATCATTCATTTGTCTAGCTTTAACAAAAATGCTCCCAACAAATTCAGTAAAGCATATCCCTGTTCAGCAAACATGGTTTTAAACATTGTGCAGGATCGATCAGCTCTGGGAGTGTATGCAGCCCAAAGAAATCCCAAGCAGGCAGGCAACGATTTGTGTGCTCTGAGTGCGGCTATGCCACAGCTGTGCACTCCAACTTCAAGACCCACCTGAGAACACACACCGAGGAGCACCCTTTTCAGTGCGGACTTTGCACCAAGGCCTTTACTACGAAATTCCTCCTGGTGGACCACCTTCACACTCATGCAGGCGAGAGACAATTTAAGTGCGGGCATTGCAGCAAGAGCTTCACCCATAGGTCCAATATGGTGAAACACATTCGCACCCACACAGGCGAGAAGCCATTCCAGTGCCCTCATTGCACAAAGAGCTTCACCCAGAAGATCAATATGGTGACGCACATTCGCATCCACACAGGCGAGAGGCCATACCAGTGCAACCTATGCCCTATGGCTTTTGCGCACAAGATCAGTCTAGAGAGGCATGTGAAAACCCACAAGTGAGCACTTCTGTAACATTTACTTTAGCGCACTTTGTAACCAAGAACTTAAATAAAGAATGCAAAGCTGCACTCTTCCATTAAACTCTTGCCTCTTTTGTAAGTATCCAGGGATGCACATGTAGACTGCCTTCATGCATTGCACTGATTGACAAGCTTTCCTGCTTGTTCATATTCCATAGGGCTCATTTTTTTGTAGACGTCTTCCGACAAGGACTTTTCTGTGCCGTATCTTGCCATGTTTTCAAGAAGTGTAAATTTTTGGGGCCCACATTTTCAGACAGTTGGAATTTTTTTGCTTGGGAACTAAGTCGTGTGAGAAAAGTACTGCGGTCACAGACAAATGTGTTCAGTGAATTGTGAAATTTCATTTTACTTGAATATTTGTGTGGTGCTTGATGTTGGAATCAGATAACTGTGTACAGGCCTATATATATTTCAAGAGTTCATTTTCAAGTTTTTTTCCAATGAGGTGCCGAAAGGATTCTTATTTGCTTTTTTGTATGAAAATGGGGTTTTGCAAATGTGGATTTTTAAATTTATTTTCTTTTTGCAAGTGCACAAGCCAGCTTCTCTCCTAACATGGTGCTTTATTTAGATGAAATGTTTTTAGACACTGTGACAGAAAGTACTATATCTTTACAGGACAATTCTTAACAATGTTTTTGCAGCTTTGCAACAAAAAGGTAGCATATTTCACTGTTCAATATTGTTTACTTCCTGTTCACTTCTGTATGAAATAAGGTACAATTTTCTGACACATGTTTACATTTTGATCATAATAGCCTTAGCAAAAACTGCATGCTGGTACTGGACCCATTTAAGGATAAGATATGTCTAGATCTTTGTTGCTTATTTTTTCTTTTATAGCAATGCAGCTTGCCTAAATGTAATATAAACAACTCAATTTTTGCAAGCTTCTCATTTTCAGAAAGCACGTCAAAATCACTAAAAATTGTTTTTGCAATTTTGGGCATAATGCTTACACTGTTATGTACAAAACATTTTTAAGAAAAGCACTTTCTTCTCTGTCTTGATTATTTGCTTGATACAAGTGAGCACTGTAAACTGGAACTTATGCTTAATCAGTGGCATTAGTTTCACAATGCCCTCAAAGTGTATCTCGTTTAAGAAGCATCATTTCACGCCTCAGTTTGGAGATATGCTTTAATAAGATATGTAACCCATGGCCTCATCACGCTTGCTTTTAAGTAAAGCTTTGCATTCACTCTACTTCATTTTTGGAGTAATGCATATTTTTGTGCTCTGCATGCAAAAGCTTGCTGCTGTCCCGTGGAAGACGAGAGCTTGGAGTGGCCTGCCACCTTGCTAAATTTAGTGCCCACCAATTGTTCGTAAATTGCCACTTTATCTGGATTCTGAAAGTATATAGCTTGCAAAAAATACCTCAGTATTCGTACTCAAGTGCTCTGGCATGTTTGTAGACTGTCATAAAACCTTAGACAGTACAATCCACATGTGCACATGGCTTTCAGAAAAGAGGGAGACAACTACTAATGCTGGCATAGAGCCATGACTGTGCGGACAAGGTGTCTAAGGAGGGGGGGCCCATTGAACTAGGAATGATGTTGCTTCCTGCATCCTGGAAATGTAATTGCTCAGTTAGGACTTTACTAGAAATAAAGTTGCCTAATATGTATACAGTAGATTAATTTCTGGTTCAATAGGCCATTAATTTCCTTATGGTCTGTGGCATTTCAGTGGAATTGATAGCTTGGGGGCAGGGGGCATATGCTCAAGGAAGCTTTCATGGTGACCTTGTGATGTGGTCTATGGGTACTACAGTAAACATAAAAGCTCATTAATTCGGACTTCCGGGTACTACTGGAAAATCGCTTACTTGCTGAACAAAACTCTTGCTACTTCTTGTTACAATTTTGCCATTATCCACCTTGGATTTTCTCATTTGGGCAGCTTTTTATTATTAACATTCTTGCTAAAAGAATAAAACTTGGCTTTTCTGTAACTTGCCCATAAGGTCGGCTATGTACTACAGTTGATTCTCAATAATTTAAACCTGAAGGAGACTGAAAATTTGTTCAGATTATGCAGAGTTTGAAATAATAAAGACAATATTTTTGCTGCACTTCATGTGAATGGACCAGCTGCAGTGATGTGCATGAACAAAGTGACTGAACAAAAGATTGTCCAGCTTTGGTTACAGCTTTGGTGACTGTCTGAAGCCTCACAGCTGACTACCAACTCCGGCTCTCTAGGTAGGCGACCAAGGTCTCGTGACCTTGTGGCATCATCACAACCTTAAAAGGCTGCTTGGGAAGAGAAACCTGGATTGCACGAGCCCCACCGATCGTAGCACTTGCCATTGCAGGGCAGTGGCGCATTGCTTATCCATTGCACAACTGCATCAGGAGCTCTATGAGGACTCCCAGGGATTTATGAATGTAAAGTCAAGAATTTCCGATCACGCTAAAGGTGGAGCTTAAGTGTCCCCTTTGGTGTTTTTTATAATATTTTATGTATTAAAGAAAAATTGGAGCCAAATGGATGTTTAAATTCAGAAAAGGAGGTGTTACTTTCTGTTGATAAGTGTACTTCCATCTTACAAAACTTTGTTACCACCAGTGGTATTAGTGGCACAATGAGCAAAGCAACGTCTTGCGCATTTACCTCTTGGGTCCTCGGCTGATTGAAGTTGTAGGCATATTTGGGGAAAAAAAGAAAAATGTTACTCATACTCGCAGTGCATTTTCTTGCCATTCTGAAAGCTACATTAAGTGAAATACACATCATAAGGATTCCTTTTTGCTGTGAAATCAAAAAGCGACTTTGAAAGCGTAGCTTCCAAATCTCCTTTTTTTGTGCTGCGGTGTGTAGATGGAGTAGCTATTTCCTGTCCTGAGGTAATACATCATCTTCATTCTTTATTTTTAGGCAGTTTGAAAGATAGTGTCAAATTTTTGTATTTCATTGTAAACATCAGCTCTTTGTGATCAGTGCCTCCTCTATATTTACAATGCCAGCCATGTCACCTGATTTGCAGTGGAAGCCGTTGGTACGCCTCATTTCAGTAAGTTGCTGCGCTCCGGCGCTACTCAGATGGTAGGACTGCTTGTGTCATGCTTGTGTATGGTCGCGCTCTGCTGGCGTTCTGGTGCAATGCCTCCTGAAGAACATGCCTGAAGCGTCAGGGGTTTCCCTGCCCGCCATAGAGCGCGCGTCCGCCGTATGGCGGCGCTGTCAGATGACCCTCTAGCAGACGACATGTAGGCAGCACAGAATTTTCTTGCGACTGCCATTGCAGCAAAATGTATGCCTTCTGGTGCGCTGTTTCTTATATTAGTTGTGTGGTGTGTTTAGGGTTACCGTTTGACAAGTGATGCGTTGATGACTGCAGTTGCTTGAGGGAGTAGCGAACGAAAATACATTGCTGTTGCGTTCCGTTTTGACTGTCCAGTCAGCGAAGCAAGAACCCTGGCGTTTCGTTCCATGAAATTCCTGCCGACTTAGAACTCCGTTAAAGACGGCTCAAGGTAATTCGAAAAAAAAGAAAACTGGCAGCCATACACAACATCAAATTATTCTGCAGTTTGTAGCTTGCATTTCCAGCCAAGGAAATGCTACTGTAGACAGTTGGACTGCACACCAAGACAAGGGAGGACGCTTTTAACTGACTTATACGCTCCTAAGAGTGTTACAGGGCCTCAAGAAGTTCGTCGATATCATGCTCAAAGACAACGCATCTTCAAAGGCCACTGGACACGTGCTTGCTCTAAAGTGTGAATAAAATCGCAGGTTTCCTTGTCCTGACCTGTGAGAACAAGGATAGTG
This sequence comes from Amblyomma americanum, assembly GCA_030143305.2. NCBI lineage: Eukaryota > Metazoa > Arthropoda > Arachnida > Ixodida > Ixodidae > Amblyomma > Amblyomma americanum. The sequence continues at coordinate 33,173 of JARKHS020007969.1, forward strand.
GTATAAGCAAGAAGTTCATCAAACCATTGCTAACAAACCATGCACTTGACATAACAGACAAGAACACATTTGGAGAGATGTACATGTACAAGAAACCTCTTTCCCGAAAATTCTTGAAACTGCAGTAAAAATCACTTTTGGGAAAGGAAGTGGCGCTGTATCTCATATATCATTGGACACCTGAACTGTGTCAACCTGAACTGCGCCGTAAGGGAGGGGAAGGAGGGAGTGAAAGAAGAAAGTTAGAAAGAGGTGACTTAGTGGAGTGCTCCGGAATAACTTCGACCAATTGGGGATCTTTAACGTGCACTGACATCGCACAGCATACGGGCACCTTAAGGGTTTCGCTTCCATCGGAAGGCAGCCGCCGCGGTCGGGTTCGAACCCAGGTACTCTGGCTCAGTAGACGAGCGCCTTAACCACTAAGCCACGCGGCGGGCAACACTGGGCTAGTCAGCGGCGCATTTCGAATGTGTGTGTCGCTAGTCACTATTGCGCATGCACCAATCGCAACGAACGACAGGTGTTCTGCCGCGCATTTCCTCAAAAACTGCAAATTAGACATTGGCTTTTGGGGAATGGAAAAGGCGCAGTAGCTGATGCCCCACAAAGCGAGTTGACGTGCGGCACTCGTCCGCGCGACATCACCGAGCGAGCGTTCGGCGGCCGGAAGTGGGCTCTGTGCACACCAACATGCTTTGGTTGTACACAGGCCACACGGGGAGTCCCACGTCAATGAGGTCCTTGAGTACGTCGCCGACTGCAGCTCCGGCGTGTCCAGGGGCGAATGTCTCTTTCAGGTTGCAAGTTGTAGCTGGCTTGAGCACAACTTCTCATGCCCAATGCGCGGCGTCTGCATTGGCCGCCATTTAGGCTGGGAGGCCCTTCCTCTCAAGGTCGAGCCGGCAGCTTCGCCTCAACGCTGCCTGTTGTGGGAGCCGTCCCAGGTTCATTCTAATACAGTATTCTCTGATCTTGAAGTCATGATCAGTTCTTTTAGACATGTGGTGTGGTTGTCGAAATAAGTATGCTGAACGTAAAAGCGCAAAAAACAAGCACGAAGAATAGGACATACAACACGAGCGCTCACCTCCAACTGATCTTTATTACATGCAAGAAACAATTTTATACTCTCGATAATGCCTGCAAGGCATTACCACAGAGTAGTGAAAGATAGATGACAGTCATCGAGCGCCACACTTGAACGATAAAAGATAGGACATCTCTTTTTGTCAGAGCAGAATTGACGGAGCACTATCTTTTATCGTTCAATTGTTACGCTCGATATGACTGTCATCTATCTTTCACTACTCTGTGGTAATGCCTTGCAGGCATTATCGAGAGTATAAAATTCTGTTTCTTGCATATAATAAACCCGCCGCGGTGGCTCAGTGGTTAGGGCGCTCGACTACTGATCCGGAGTTCCCGGGTTCGAACCCGACCGCGGCGGCTGCGTTTTTATGGAGGAAAAACGCTAAGGCGCCCGTGTGCTGTGCGATGTCAGTGCACGTTAAAGATCCCCAGGTGGTCGAAATTATTCCGGAGCCCTCCACTACGGCACCTAATTCTTCCTTTCTTCTTTCACTCCCTCCCTTATCCCTGCCCTTACGGCGCGGTTCAGGTGTCCAACGATATATGAGACAGATACTGCGCCATTTCCTTTCCCCAAAAAACCAATTATTATTATTATGTTTGCAGCGTTCTTGCCACAAAGATAATTTATCAGTGACCATGTTTTTACGGGGTTCTTTGATGACTGGTGACACTTTTCGGAAAAGTACTGGCGCTTCGTGGATGTTATTAAGTCAACTACCCTATTTTGTGCGGATTTTTACTCGAGACGTAGGTGTTCATTTTTTGAGGCATGCTTACACCGTTTCCAGAGCATGTCTCTAGAGGAAATGGCAGGCATTATACCTTCAGTCAAACAGTTGTAATCCTTCCTGCGCTTGTTTATTACGACGTGCTTTGAATTATTTTCGAACTTTTTTATTTGGTCGCAGAAGATACTATACACCTTCTCTGGAGAATTAGATTCAGTTATTGCCATCCAATTAAACTGTTAATCAAGTTATCTAAGGCCCTTTTGTCAGTTACAGTGATGTAGATTAAATTATTGAATGTGGTATAATAATATTAATAATAATTGGTTTTGGGGGAAAGAAAATGGCGCAGTATCTGCCTCATATTTCGGCGGGCACCTGAACCGCGCCGTAAGGGAAGGGATAAAAGAGGGAGTGAAACAAGAAATGAGGGATGAGGTCAATTGAATGAAATTTTGGCTCTGGCAGTTTTTGAAACAACATTATTTACATGGGCATTCCAGGAACGATCCATGAAAAAGTCACACTCAAATATTTATTCATAGGTTGCGCCAAATTCTTACCCTGTCGAAGTATTCCGTTTCAGACGTCGTAGAATCGTTCATTTCAAGGGTGTCTATGTTCACGACTTGCAGGATTGAAGGATCGTACCCATGGACCGAGTTGGGAAATGCCATTGCCGGAAAATCACCGGTCGGGACTGGCGGTTCCGTGGTCGTCGCTGGGCTTAAAGCCGCGGTGCTGGGCAAAATCCTGAAAGTCCCTGAGATTCCGCAGAATGGGCGGCACCTTGACGAACCTGGTGGCCACAGATGCCACTGAGCTTCAATACCTTGCTGACACACTCAGATATCTGCCCGGTGTCCTACCGCCCCGCTGCGGTAGCACGCAGGAAACGCCTTCGGGTAGAAGCGTACAGTGAGACTCTCTTGATGGTATTCGATCTGTCGCGGCACCATCTTCCCGCGGAAGGTGACGACCGTGACCGGTGAGCCTGCAAGTTTCTCGCTGGCAGAACTGGGGCTGCACAACACGTTCGACGAGTTACGCAGGGCACAAGTCATGTCACAGATACAAAGGCTTAGGAACTCGGCAGCAGGGAGAACCCTCCTAAGAAGGCTGAACTATAAGGGGGTCCTGGACATAGAGGATAGATCGGCAAACATCCCAGACGAAATACGTCGAACTTACCAGGTGAGCCCTATACCCAGGAATATGGATCCAAATCTACACGCAGCCAGAAGACAGGGAACGGCTGAATATGTAGAGGTGAAGATAGCCACACAAGATCAGGTAGTCTACACTGATGCCACTCTGTACCCGTGGACTCGTAGCCAAAGCATCAAGAAAACGGTATCGATTGTCACAACAAAGGAGGGTGGCCTCATCAGCGGCGCATCCACGAGATATGGGACGATAACTGAGGCAGAGGAGATCGCCGTAGCTCTAGCGGCAGCCGAGGGTTATCGCACCAACAAATCTCTCACAATCATAACAGATTCCTAAGAAGCGTGCAGACGCTACATGGTAGGAAGAATCAACAAGAAAGCACCAAGGATTCTCTTGAAAACGCAGCGAGCCAACGAAAAGATCCAACATAGGATCTACTGGGTACCAGGACACGCCGGAGTCGAAGGCAATCTGAAGGCGGACAAGCTATAGCTCGCGAGCTTACTATCCGAGCTGGTGCGTCAAACGCCTCGGACGGCCCGGAGATAACGTTAGAGCCCACGTACGCAGCTATCCTCAACCTCATCAAAAGCAGAAGACGCAAATATCCCCAGCCACATCCTCTGCTAACACAATATGGAGCGACATGTTGGAGAGAGAATAAACTTTATTGTTCCAATTGAGAGGTTTGGTTGCGTGCCCGGAGACTGCCGATGTCTTCCAGGCTGAGCGTGGTTGGCGCCCCTAGTTCAAGGCACCACTGTCCCTAAGACTCCAAACAGGAGCCTTCCACAACATTCACATTCTACATAGATGCATCCGGAGCAGTATAGGGATACATGTTCGTGGTGCGGGGCAACCCCCACGCTGTATCATATCACATGGTAATGCATACACAATGTAGCTTTCAGAGGTAACAAAGAGCCAAATGCGGAGCAGTGGGAGGACAGACTAACGAGCAGCCAGCTCAAGGTCCAAAGACACCTAGTGAGCCACGCATGCCGGATGGCCATGGACAGTGGTGCCTTGGAATAGGGGCGCCAACCACGCTCAGCCTGGAAGACTTCGGCAATCTTCGGGCAAGCAGCAAGACTCCTTTATTAGAGCAATAAAGTTATTCACTCACTCACTCGGGTCTTAGGATCTCCCCTTTTCTTCACGCCAGGGCAGCACATAGAGAAGAGTTGATTTCAGTCAGCGCAAGAGTCCCGTAACCTCAGCATGCACTGTCGTGAGTGCGAGTGCACCCCACAGTTTGAATTTTGCAGAGTTGTCGATAGGAACAGAGATAAGCTGTGCCGCGAAATAATCGAGGCTACGAACATCAAGACGTATGGTGACACATGTGTAAGCGCTCCATCAGTGTCTTTATCTCAAAAAGAACTTCGCTTCCTGAATCGCACATTTTTGCTTGTGTCGGCTTGCAGAATCCCAGTGCATGAATGAGCTCTTTGCTTTGTTTTCCTTTTTGGTGCCTGAATGTATTTATAAGTGCAGCGTGCCAAATAAATGTCAGTTGTTAGTTCAGCGCCGTGTCGTCCGTTTCTTTCTCGGCTCTCTTCTTTGGCTTTCGGCCTTGCGCTGCTTCAAATCAAACTATGAATAACCAACTCGCCCATCAGCTTGTGCTTTCAACCTTAATGGCGCTTTTGCAGCATGCAGTCAACGGGAACTTGAGATGGCCCCGGAATGCGAGCTGATGTGCGGCGCTCATCAACGTGACATCACCGAGCAACCCATCGGCGGCCGGGAGTGAGATAAGCGCGCTCAACAACACGTTTTGGTCGTAGACAAGCTACACGTGAGCGCCACGTCACCGAGATCCTGGAGTAGGCGGCTCCGGCTTGTCCAGGTGCGAATATCGCCTTCAAGTGCAATGTTGTGGCTGGTACGAGTACGACAATGACTTTCTCACGCCCAATGCGCGGCGTCTGCAGTGGTGGTCGCCAGTTGGGCTGGGAGGCTCCGCCTTTCAAGGTCGAGCCGGCAGCTTCCCCTTACGGGGTATGAGCCGTGCACGCTGCTGCCTGTTGTTGGACCGCGACGCCGGTGACCTTGGGACCCTGCAGCTTCCTTTCGCGCCAATTTTTCACTACGTTGTCGAGGTGTTCCCCTTTACATGTGGTATAATCAGAGGTGTTAGAGACGGTGTCCGTGTTGACGACTGGCAGAGTCGACGGACGGAGTTTGAAACCGACATTGACGCGGAATTCCCTGCAAAAGTTGGTGGAGCCCTAGTCGCCGATAGGCTTGGCGTCGTGGCGCCCGGCAATATCTTGAAAGTCTCAGCAGTTCCGCAAAAGTGGTCGCACCTTGACAAACCTGGTGGCCACCGATGCCACTGAGATTCACGACCTTGCGGACACCAAACTTGGGGAAGTCCGAGTTTTCTGACCCCAGACAATTGCGATCAGTGACGGTGCCGATATAAGGTGCGTCCGCTCTCGTCTCATGACTAACATTGTCTCCCCCCTCCACGTGTTCTCCGACTGTTGTGAAGCATCTGGCAGAGTAGTTGGTCTGTGGGTGTCTTGAGAGCAGTTTGAACGGTGTTTACGTGGTCGGATGAGGGGTAGTGCGAATTTCTTTAAAGAGGTATAGTGCCTGATTCTCTCTGCATAACTCTGGATCAGGGTGGCCCGGGTTACGTTCGACGTTTTTTTGACGATGTTCGCGCGGCAGAAAATGTCGAGGCGGCATGGCCCGGGGGCCGGAGATACATGGAGCGAATAAGCGGCAGCCAGCCGCCGCGTATCTCTCAGTGCTAAAGCAGTCTGATCAAGAAGTGGCAAATACCATTGGGCATGGAGCCCTTTTTGAGCAGCGACGCTGACTCCTCTATTAGAAAAACAATATTGTCCATTTACACACCGCCTTACTGATTGCAGTACACGCGTGCATAGGTGCCTACAAGGTTTTGCGTGCTCGAATGCATGGGGTCGCGTAACACAGCCCGCTCAGCCGTGGCTACCATCGGCTGCGGTTTTCTTTCGCACCTCCGCTTCAGAGAAGAAAGGCAGGCATTTCGATCCAATATTCGGTCGTCTTGTAAAAAAAATGATATTTCATGTCTGATGAAGCGTTCATTTTTACGATAATAACACAGCCCAATGGGCACTGAAGCTCCCTTGGACGTTCTGTGGATGTTTAGGACGTCCATGGGACGTCCGAGGGAGTTCCAGTGCCCATTGGGAGCAGTGCTCGTCAGCCGTGGCGGCCATGTTGGCGGTGGCGGCGAAGGGAGCCAAGCAGGAAGAGCGGGCTTGCTGCGCTGCTATTGGCTTGCGCCGGCTGCCGTTTCCGGTCTCGCCGGACGCCGCACGTCAATATCTGGCGGGGCCAGATCGGGGGCGGCGGGCGTTTTTTTCGACGCCGGGCGTTAAACGCGCGCCGTCGGGCGAAAATCGCCGACAAAAACGTTCCATGTATCCCGGGCTTAAGGAGTTTCCTGTATGCCGCCTTCACTCCGTGGCTAATGCCGTCGGCACATTGTGTGTGGTTGAAATAAGGCATGGTCAATTATCGAGCCAGGGGGATTAGGGGTATTAAACATAAAGGAGGAGAGAATGGACCTTTGCGGGGGGCCAGCAAACCGTGTTGATCTCAGCTGTTCAGTCGGTGAGGAATGCTTGAGTGTAGGTATGCATACGTGCACCCTCATTCAGTGAGGAGAGGGCAGTCACGATTGCTCGGTTTTCCACGTGGTTAAAGGCTTTGGAGAGATCCAACGCCGAGGCTGCCTTAGAGTAATCCGGAATGAGCAGGTCGAACATATTGTATGGGAGTGGTTTCAAGGCGTTCTAGGCGAATAACACGTGTGCTGGCACCGATCCACAAACGGGCGCTTGTTGCGCTTTGAGTTCATCGAAACGAGGCAGCCGCGGGCGGGTGCTATCCCGAGTACTGTGGTTCAGTAGGCCCGCGCTGTAACCAGTTCACCACCGTGGCTGGTAAGAGGAGGAGGATAAAGGCCAATTGAAATAGAAGAGGAAGCATACCCATTTTTAGAGAGTCCTAAAAGATGATCGGGAGCCCTTGCGCAGTTACGACTTTTATGGCTCTCTGGTTGGCTCGGTGTTGGGTGTCCGGTGCGCGCTAAGCCACGCGGCCTCACACTGCAAGGAACTACTGAGCTGCAGCTCGTTAGAGGACGGGTCTTTGGGGCCTACCCGTTGGTTTGTTCATAGAACGATGTGGACAAGTACAGCACCAGTGTGGTCAAATTCTGCCCTGGTAAGGGAATGCTTGGTCGGTACTGGTCACTGATATCAGGCTGCACCCCAGGCCTGGTCATGCATTTCCATCGCCACGCGGAGTTTTGTAGCGATAGCTACACTACGGTAACATTTCAAGCCTTCAGCGTGGCGGCGCCGCCACGCTGTCACGTGGTTGGTCACGTGGTGCGGAGAAGCTGCCGGAGGCGCGGTGCCGTGGCTGATCACGTGGTTCGTCATGCGGTTGGTCACGAGACCAAGTTCCACTCAGCCAGCTGTAGCTATCACGCCAGTTCAGGTTTTACCAGAGCTAAATCACCGCCAATTTTTTTAAAACATGTGGAGATTATCGCTGCACCGGGATTCGAACCGTGGTCCTCTTGCACGTAAGGCGGATGGTCTACCTCTACGCCATTGCTGCACTCCTCACCATAGGTTATGTGCTATATTGGCTCTGAGGCCGCATTGCTTGTACGAGGGGGGTGGACAGCCGTGTACATGACTGCATATAGTATGGCGTTCAGTAGGAAGTTTGGAGTTCCCTTGAATCCACGTGTTGCGTTTTGCTTAGACATTTACGATACTGTTGATATTTTGTGCGTAAGTACTTCGTGTATTCTTGGTAGGTAACTATGCGATCGAGTACTCACCTCGTCTCTGGATAGGAGGATGCCCAGCGGATCGATTGTTTAGTACTCGGGCGATTATGTGGCCGGTCTCGTTGCCTTGGAGCAGGGAGGTGTCCGCGGGTACTCAGATCAGTTTTAAGGGGGGGGGGGATTTGATGGAGATTGGAGATGTGGTTCTATACACGCATTCGGCTGTATCCACAAAGACCAATTCCTCCATCTTACGGCTGTGTTCGTGGAACACTCTGGCTCTTTCTTCTCACTTGACTTTTGGTGCTTAGAGCGCGTGTTTTGAAGAATTGGCGTGACGTTCAGCAGACTGTGTGCGGAGTTGCCTAGTTCTAACTTTTAACACAGGGTAGTCTCGTGTCCTGTGTGGGGAAGGTTGAGAAGGTACAGTCTCATACGAAACTGGGACAGTCGCTCGTATTGGACTGTGAGACGCGCCTCTATCAGCTTGTTTAAGGTGTTAGCAAAGCTCGCCGCTTTGCAAGCAGTCCTAGTAAAGCTGTCTGTTAGCCTGCGGGACCCACAGGCAGGGTGTTGTTGTACATGTACAACTGATCAGGAACGCCTGTACTAGCCAGCGGAGCTCACCTTATTTTATGCCATGGTGCAAATTGGCAAAGCGCTTATTTAACTTGTTTGTTTTACACTGACTTTTAGGTTGTGTATCGCGTTAGTATTTTTCCTATTGATTGCTTTGGCTCAGGAGGCTTAGAACCCGGATACTGGCGACATCCCGAGGGCATTGGCCTTTGGAATACACGTTGATGGCGGGTGTCTGGCTGACCTGGCTTAACTTCTTGAGAGGAGTAACACAGACTTTTTTTTGGAAGCCGGATCAGCCTGCACAATTCATATACCGTTTTTTTCAGATCTACTGCTGACTCTCGCGTCGCCTCTAATTTGGCGTTGTTTCCTGTCGTGGTCCATAGTGTGAAGTCGTCCGGGAATAGCGTATGGTAGAGGGTACGTATTTGGGCTAACTTGGCTGGGAGTGGCTGAAAAGGAGGGGTGAGACAATGAACCCCTGAGATGTAACAGTGCTGCCTATTGGGTAGAGGGCCGTCATGAGGTTTTCAATGCTGAACTGAGCAGTACGGTTATCCAAGAGCTCGCGGATGTAGTTGTAGGCTCGAAATAACGACCAGCTGGGCACCGCTCCGACGAGGAAAGAAGGTATGCAATGAATAGAGAGAAACAGGCAATGTAGCTGAGGTACAATATCAACCACCTTTGTTTTTGTAAGGTGTTTTCAACGCATAGCACAAAGCCTTATTTGGTGCTTCGCCTCTAACGAAACAAGGGCGCGATGATCACCTTTGAAACGACATCCTCAGGCTCGGCAGCAGGACGCTCGCACTACCCGTTACAAGATTTACCGAACAGCAGCGATGATGTTTTAGGTTCATTCTTGCATGTCCTCATATTTGGATGATGCAATCCCTCGACGGATTAGTGATCGGTATTTTCCATGGAGAACTCCCGTCTATTGGTATAAATTAACATTTTCTAAATTAACGCTTAGCAGCACTAGAAGCGTACACGAGTGTCTCGCTAATGAAAATCTACGCCCGCGACGCCGAAGCTGCCGGACGCCTGGAACGGCGCCGGATTTGAAGCCTTGCGACGTCACCCAGACCGGCGGCGTAAGAGACTTATCCTGACAGCATCATTATCAGCAAAATAACTTGGTGGCAGAGTAGAGCCATTGGCTCCCATATTTTCCATTACTGGTCATCGGCGCCAAAATCAATGGAAGCCCACCGTCGGACTTTTCATCAAGGCTGCGAGCGCCGCCTCTCCCCGATCGGCAAAAGTAAGCATGCGGCGATGAATGAGGCGCTCGCCAGGAAAAGGCGCTGGCACCGGGAGATACCTAAAACCTCGTTCATCGCGTGGTTAACCGCGGCGCGCATAGTTTTGCCGCTGGTCGTGCATACTTCCTCTCCAGGTGACTGCACACCGCGCAACCTCCCCCCCTCCAAACGCCCCCCCCCCCCCCAACTCCGCTACACATCTAGTCACCAAGACACAGCTAACACACCCAAGGCGTCCACACTCATCTGTCGCAGCTTCACCTGTAAAACTCCCCACATTACGTCTGATGACGCCCTGTGTGATCACTGAACTTATGCATCACACACATACACTTGCTTCAATCTGTATAGCAAATATACACCATCTGCCGTCCCTGCCAATGGCCTCGTTAGAATCACTTATGCGAGGGCTACAGCACCTGGCAGGGAAACATCCCCTGCTAGTCGGTGAGGATTTCAACTGTCGGCACACTGACTGGAGATACACAACCACGACACATCGAGGTCGCAGGCTCTGGCTGCTCGTGGAAAACCTCCAACACACTGTTCACAACACGTTTGAGATACCACGCGGATCGGCCACAGTGTCAATATGGACAGCAGTACCGATCTGAAGCTGAGCCCTTACAACGCGTAGTTTCCTGGAAGAGAACACAACATAAATTGTACAGGGATCATTACATTATACAAAGTACACTCCCGGAGAAACCATCTCGTCTCGCTTATACAATATATAAACTGGTCACCTGGGGTGCACTTCGCGTTGCACGCACCACCCACCACGACACCCCCATCATAGACATCGACGCCCGGTTGCAGTCGCTCAGGTATGACGTTCGCCACAACATGAAACACATTGAAACTACCACCGTAACCCCTTCCTGGGACAGATGTCTAGCCTAAATCTGGGAGGCTTATCACAGCCTCCAGGAACACTGCAAAGGCAACAAGCATAACAAGACGCTTAAAAAGCGGCTGTCCGCGTTGCAGACACAAATCCAACTACGCTCAGAGGAGCTCGGCCGATCCAACTAGGGACATACGTGACGGCATCGCCGGAAACCTGCGTAACAAACACGCATGACAACTCCTGCGACACCTCATCGACCCCACAAACATTAAATCAGCAGCAGCACAACAACAAGTGACACTCCTCACACACCAACACATTGATGATCTCGTGGTTCTCATAAACACACCTGAGAACACATACACCTCTCCGGATGAGCCCACACCTTTGCCCCCTACACAGGATCAGCCAATCCCACATTCGACACAGACATCACGAAGGCGGAAGTCAGAGCGCTCCACCTGACCCTCCGAACCAACTCCGGATCTGATGCAAACTAAATCACAGACTCCATGGCGCAGTAATCCGGGCGACCAATCGATGACCCAAATTACACAATACTTCAACCAGGGCTGCAGGGAGGGTATCCTCCCGTAGTCCTGGCGCCACGCGAAAATTAATATTGAGATCCAAACCCAACAAACACTTACACTCCAAAACCTTCGACCGATTTCTCCAACTTCATGCGTCGGGAAGCTCCTGAGGCATGTTGTGTTAGCGATACTCACAAAGCTCATGGCAGACAACAATCTATACCCGCATAGAGTGGCGGGATTACACCATCATATGCATGCACAGGATGCCATGCTGCATCTCACACACGACATTTTTGATGCGCTTTTGCCTGGCCAAACCAAGACAGCCTTAGCTTTGGACCTGTCTAAAGCTTTTGATCGCATTGAACATCAGGCGATCATGACCGCCCTATCCGCATTGAATGTGGGTGCACGCACATATACCTACATTTAAGCATTCCTCACTGACTGCAGGGCTGAGATTTACTTTTCCCTTTCTCTCACACTTCCTACACGTTTCAGAGTATCGAAATTCGCTCAAGGGTGCATCCTCCCCCTCTTCCTGTTTAACGTCACCCTGATCGCCTTCGGCCGAAAATTGACAACTATTCCCCACCTGAAGCACATTCTTTATGTCAACGGCATCAGACTGCGGACCACCCATGGCAATGTCGGCGGCATAGAGAACATCACACAGGAAGGAGCCAACCGCACATAAAATTACACACGGAGCAGCATTCTCTCTTGCTCCCCAGGGAAGTCCGAACTCCTCCTCATCTAGCCTAAAAACCACCCCTTCCCCGACTGCTTTATTGCCATTGAACTGAATGGGGACCGGTTCCAGAGGTTGAGACCATACGTGTATTGGGCCTGCACGTCCAGAACAAAGGCGAAAACACAACTAGCCTCAAGAAACTCAAGCTGCTTGCAGGCGCGATATCGTACCTCATCCGCAGAGTTTCGAGCCATCACATAGGCACGAAAGAACGCTACCTCGGTCTTTTCATTCATGCCTTCGTCCTCAGCCGTTTGCTCTACACTACCTTATACCTAAATCTATCCAAACATAACATGAAGGCTTTAAAGGGACAATGCAAAGAATTCAAAGTCGCTTGTAAATGTTTTCTATGTTTAGAAATGATGCTAATGAGCATTCACACCAAGCATAAGTCTTCGGAACAGAGCCGGCAAGTAATTATAAATTAAAAAAAACGTGTTTTTAAAATTCGCGGGCCGATTTGGTGTGCTCGTAGTGACCGATTTTGGAAATAAAATTGTGGAAGAAAGACGTCACTGTACCATGACGTCGCCAGGCCACCACACGCTGTCATTCGCTGGAGCCACGGCAGCCACGACGTCACGGGCACACTTCCGCTAGCCGTGAAAATCGTCTGCTCGTGCCGCCGCGCGACCCTCTCGGGCAAGCGCGGGCCAGGGCATTGCCTTCGCGCATATGGTTTCAATTTTCCTCTGCCGCCTCCTTCTCTCGGGATTTCCGGAGCCACTCTCACGCTCTTCGTGGGCACGCATAGGGCTCGATGCTCATCACGGCCGTAAGAGCGAGCAGTCGCACCTCGAGGTCCGGGTTTATTACTGCTAACTACAACAGACGACAAGCAAAGAAACCCGACGCGCGCCGCAATCCAGGAAGGCGAAGAGAGACCGGAGAGATGCCGCCACGCCGCCGACGCTGCTGCTGGGGCGCTAGGAGCGACAACCGGAAGTTGCAAAGCGAACGTCATCTGATGACGTATTCAAAGGCGGGGCCCAGTCCCAGACCGGTTTTCTTTATTTTTGTCTCGTGCCCCGCGTGTACGAGTTGAGGGGGGAGAGGAGGAGCGTAATTTTTAATCGTCTATATCTTCGTTGTTATTGATGCTAGATTAAAAATCCTTGCGTTGGGGTGACGAGTGATGAAATGCCTATCTCTCGTCTGCTTTACGTAATCTCAATTAATTTATTGCATAGTCCCTTTAAATGCCTTGATCCGCAAGGCATCTATGGTCGCGCTTAATGTTGGCTTAACACCCCCAAAGACAGACTACTAGGCCTGGGCCTCCACAATACGATCGGGGAACTTGAGGAAGCCCACTGACAGGTCCAATATATTAGGCTCACACAAATCTTCACAGTCCGGTATATCCTGGACTCCCTTGGGATCAGAATGCAAGCCAATGACCCAACCCTTCTCCCTATTCCACGGGCCATTTACCGAGAGCTGCTCATGAAGCTCCTGCCGAGAAATATGCACCTCTCCCCACCATCAGCAGCGCCGTGGACCACACGCAAAAGCACTCGAGCGAGAGTACGGCTCCCAGCAGGACGGCGTATCGGTGGACGCTCCCTGTACGGGTGAAAAAGTGACCGCTGCCGTTGTGGACTCCTCTTCATCTGCATTTCTCACACAACCTCTTTTCGTGGACACCTCTCCAGAGGCTTCAGAGGAAGCTACCATTGCAATTGTCATTGCCCGCACGAAATTCCAGTACATTTTAAGACTAAAAACTGCAACTCTACATTCTGCGTGAGGCCGAGTCCACATACCTGCTTTGGCATACTGGGCTCGCCTGAGGCACGCCCCCCCCCCCCCCCCCCCCCGCAACCATGTTGAGTTTATATATCTCCCTGCTCGTTCGGGGAATCCTGGAAACGAGGCCCCGAACGTTTAACCCGATGTTCTTTAAGCCGAACTCAGGAGGTTTTGGTTCCGGGATTCACGAGGGAGCGCACGCACCGGTTTAGCAACCTGGCTGCCGAGCCCCCCGCCAGCTCTACCCTCCGCCTCACCCCTCTATAGATAACACGCAACGCTCTGGCGCAGACTACAGACACTCACTCTCTCCTCACCCCTTACCCTAATCTACTATCACCCTCCTTCCCCACTCCTGCCTGCACCTTGTGCCGAGAACCTTTCGCCTCTTCCCTGCACTTCCTCTCTCTCTGACCGGTGGACCCTCCCCCGCGGGACTTAGAGAACCTCAAGACCTGGGAGGACTGGGAGAACCTGCTGCACTCGGAGGACCAGGCCGCGTAGACCATCTCCACTGGCCGGGCTGCTAGTGTTATCGACCTTAGGGACATAAAAACTTGAGTGCAGTGGTGTGGTGCGGGGACCAATGTCGGTTCAATGTAGGTTCAACCAATGATTAAGATTCTCTCTCTGTCTCTGCTGGCGTGATGAAGCATTCGGAACGCAGACAGCCAGCTGGAGGGAGAGAGCATGAAGTGCAAGCATACCCCTCTCCTGACCTTTTCACACTTCGTCATAGCAGTTAGACATTGTTAGACAAGCAGTTAGACATAGTTAGGCATAGAAAGATCAAAAAGCAGTTAAACCTAGCTCATTAAACGGAAACTGCCAGCACGACGAAAGCAAAACCAACTGTCGTGCGCGAGTGGGCGATGACGCGCGGCTGTTATCGAAAGGTAGTATTAAAAAAATAAAAAACCAAGTAGAAAAAAATGAAGACAAGATATTCTGCTCGCACAGAGTGAAAGCACCTGCTGTGCAACAGACCTTTAAAATAATAGCTCGTTTCTCAAACCAACAGACGGCGCAACAAACACTCAAACTATACCAATCGGGGTCCTAGAATTAAGTCGTACAATTACGTCTTCGACTCTCGGACTCTCGTTCGACTGTCATTTCCTGCCAACCCCTGATGAGCAGGGGTGCATATAAGGTAAAGGTTTTCGGGGTCCGTATAGCGTATGCAATTTTGGTAGATTCGATAGGCAAGGAAGCGAGTGCAGCCTTGTTCGGCACATCGACAGGCCCCTCGCGAGTCGGTGATTATGTCTTTTGAATGATGAGATCGATCGGAAAAAGATCTTGGCCCCAAACGCAGCAAATTCCGATATGGGGCGTATCTCGTGGGGATGCAATACGATAACTGGTACACGTACACGAAAGGGACCGGTACCAAACTACTGAGATGTATGCGAAAAGACACGTATATTATACTAATTACGTAAACGAAACAGCTAACGCTCGGTGCTTGAAAGTGTTCAAGACGGTGCGGCATCATTCTTTTCTCGTTCACGGCGGTCTGTACAGACTGTGTGCAGTGAAGCTTCGAGCATATAAGCCGCAAATAGAAGTACAGATCAGATCGGATAATTTATCAACGCTAAGCGAGACGAACGCCTTTTACCGAGCGACTTCATTTTTCTCATTCTCGGCGCTCTGTAACATACTGGATGCTTTCCGCGGCTGCAGCTGCAAATATGCGAATAATAAGGAGGGAAATAGCTGCAACGTGTAAGAAAATCTGAACTCCTAGAGTAGCGTCGGGTTTTATATCAGAACTACAAGAAAAGCATTTTACCGATAAAAGAACCTATTTTAGGCTCCAAATTATATATCTTGCTGAATACGCGCGCGCACTACCTTTTTTTAAATGGTTGACCGCAAAACCAAAATACATCGATATTACTTCTCCCCCTGTCCTCTATTCCTGTCCCCTCACCTCTTTCATTTCATTTCTCCATTCTGCCTGCTGTCCTTTATTTCCGCTGCCCCAGCTCAGGTGCTTCAGTATCGATGGCAGATGCCGGGGCTAGCAAAAATCTTTTCCTTCCTTTTTACTATTATTTTTAATAAAACCACTACCACCACCATCGATATATGAGACAGATACTGCGCCATTTACTTTCCCCCCAAAACCAATTATAATTATCCAAGTTGCTTGCTCGGGCATTTGCTTCGCATTTTGAAGCGAGAGCTTCACTACGCCTCCTTGTATCGATTTCGCGCTGCTTGCTGTTTTGCCCTTCAAGTGAGCCAGAGGTCAAACCCCTTACGGCGGGGTTCGGGTGTGCACCGATATATGTGGGACAATTACTGCGCCATTGCCTCTCTTCAAAACCAATCTGTCATACCGTCACGAGCTTAAAGCGCGACTGAGGTGTCCACCATCCCAGGGGGCCACTTACGAGCCTTTCGTTTGCTTTCGAAAAAATTGGATTGTTTTTTTCAGTTACTATTAAAAACCAATACAATTTTCTTCGAAAGCAAACGAAAGGCGCATAAGTGGCCCCTTGGCACGATGGACACCTCAGTCGCGCTTAAAGCTACGTGGCGGTGTGACAGATGTGCGCTGCATGCGCTGGCATTCACAACGTTGTAGCCGAAACGCGGCACTGAAGATATAGACACCCGCTGCGCTGGCTCAGTGTAATTCGGCTACTGATCGGGACTACCCGGGTTCGAACCCGAACGCGGCGGCCGCATATCGATGGAGGCTAAAAGCAAAGGCGCCTGTGTGCTGTGCAATGTCAGTGCACGTTTAAAAACCCAAGGTGGTAGAAATTATCCCGGGCCCTCCAATACTGCACCGCTTTTGAAGCGAAAGCTTTATTGGCCGCAAAATCGCAATTTCGCCGTGGCGGTACTCCATGGAGGCACGTGACGTCACAGCGCGCTTTTCGCCGCAGAAGGTTACTGTACTTTGCGCGCTCGCCGCGCCATCTGGCATGACGTCACACCGCGCCGCCGCCGCCGTTTGGTAGCACGTGACACCGCGCTCCTCGTCGTCGCGCTCGCCTCCGCTCGCTTCGACAGCTGCGTCGCATGCGTGATAAGATGTCACAGGATTGAAAAGGAGAGCTGGCGTGCGCCGCAACCACAGTTGAGGCGACAGTATGGACGGCGACAATTCTGATAAGCTGGAGGAGGCCTGGAATCGACAGCGGAACGAGATGAAGAGGAAACGAATCGCCCAGGAAACAGACGAACAGCGCGCCGAACGACTGGCTAAACACCGCCGTGAATATGCCGCCGCGAGACAGGCCCGTTTAACGTCCGTATCTCGACCGCTAGCAGCAGCGACAGCAGCCGGAAGGAGAGACCGGAGTCCTGCTTCACTGAAGACGGCCCGTGATGAACGATGGAATGCGACCAAGAGACTTCAGCGGCGGTCTCAAGAAACCGAAGAACAACGTGCCGTTAGCCTAGAGAATAGGCGTAAGAGTGACGCGACCCCTTCAATCCTTGGATAGCCTCGGTGCTGAAATTAAACATGGACCTACAGATCTTACTGGATGTTTACACCTGTGCTTCATACGTTGTGGAATATGTGAACAAGGCCAAGCGGGGAGTTTCACACTTGCTTTCGCTACATATATCCTGGCATAGCCGAGCTAAACCACTGCCATTTTCTTCCTTTCCTTTTTTCACTCTCTCCTTTATCCCTTCCCTAACAACGCGGTTCAGGTGTTGGCCGAGTTGTGAGACAGATACCGCGCCATTTCCTTTCCCATACAACATAATAATAATAATAACAATAATTGGTTTGGGGGAAAGGAAATGGCGCAGTATTTGTCTCATATATCGTTGGACACCTGAACCACGCCGTAAGGGAAGGGATAAAGGAGGGAGTGAAAGAAGAAAGGAAGAAGAGGTGCCGCAGCGGAGGGCTCCGGAATAATTTCGACCACCTGGGGATCTTTAACGTCCACTGACATCGCACAGACACGGCCTTAGCGTTTTTCCTCCATAAAAACGCAGCCGCCGCGGTCGGGTTCGAACCCGGGAACTCCGGATCAGTAGTCGAGCGCCCTAACCACTGAGCCACCGCGGCGGGGGTTCCCATACAACCAATTTACATTTTAAGTCGAAATCCTTTAATGGCTTATGCTCGCGGTCATGGATCTGTCCGGCGTCCGTTACATCCAGCAACTAAAGCCTTACTTGCCTCATCAGCGTGCGCAGGATTTGTGCTTCAGGAACCGTCCGCCTCACCTGTCAATCAAATGACGTCATCAGCGCTCTGAATAAAAGAAAACCGGGGACGGAGACTATTCCACTTCGCCACGACGGCTCTATACGGCGACAGCAAGGCTTTCGTCTTAACCCATGTAAGGTGTGGAGTGCTCCCCTAATTTTTGCTCTAGACGGCGGGAAAAAAATCTATAGCAAAATGGAAAGTAGTTTTTGGGGAAAGGAAATGGCGCAGTATCTGTGACATCTCGGCAGACGCCTGAACCGCACCGTAAGGGAAGAAATGAAGGAGGGAGTGAAAGAAACGAAGAAAGAGATGCCGTAATGGTGGGCTCCGGAATAATTTCGACCACCTGGGGATCTTTAACGTGCACTGACATCGCACAGCACACGGGCGCCTTAGCGTTTTGCCTCCATAAAAAACGCAGCCGCCGCGCTCGGGTTCGAACCCGGTAACTCCGGATCAGTAGCCGAGCGTCGTAACCACTGAGCCACCGCAGCGGGTGAAGGTTTAGTCACAGGCGCATTTTGGGTAAGCTTCCCTATTCACTACTGCTCATGGGCCACTAGTTGCACCGAGCCACAGGTATTCCTCCGCTGCCCAAAGCCGCGCCTTTCCTTAAAATCCAATGTTCAATTTCCTCTTTCCCTTTCTTTTCTTCATTTATTATCGCTTCCCTTGCGGCGCGGTTCGCATGTCCACCGAGATATGTTAGATAGCTACTGTGCCATTTCCTTTCCGCAGAATCCGAACAAAACATGAGAGCGGCCGGCGTTCATTGGGTTCATTGACGTCGACAACATGCAGCGGCTGCTCATTTTCATGAAAGGAAAGGCTCACAACTCGCTCCGTGGGTCAGTGGAAACCTCAATCTCGCTTTCATGTACTACGTGGAGCTCATGTCGAACTTTGAAAATGGCAGCGGTTTAGCTCGGCTATGCCAGGATATATGTAGCGAAAGCAAGTGTGAAACTCCCCGGTTGGCCTTGTTCACATATTCCACAACGTATGAGGCACATGTGTAAACGTCCAGTATGACCTGGAGGTCCGTGTTTGATTTCAGCACCGAGGCTATCCAAGGATTGAAGGGGTCGCGTCACTCTTACGCCTATTCTCTCTAGGCTAACGGCACGTTGTTCTTCGGTTTCTTGAGCCCGCCGCTGAAGTCTCTTGGTCGCATTCCATCGTTCATCACGGGCCGTCTTCAGTGAAGCAGGACTCCGGTCTCTCTTCCGGCTGCTGTCGCTGCTGCTAGCGGTCGAGATACCGGACGTTAAACGGGCCTGTCTCGCGGCGGCATATTCCCGGCGCCGTTTAGCCAGTCGTTCGGCGCGCTGTTCGTCTGTTTCCTGTTCATTTCGTTTCCTCTTCATCTCGTTCCGCTGTCGATTCCAGGCCTCATCCAGCTTATCAGAACTGTCGCCGTCCATACGGTCGCCTCAACTGTGGTTGCGGCGCACGCCAGCTCCTTTTTTTCAATCCCGTGGCATCTTATCGCGCATGCGACGCAGCTGTCGTAAGAGAGCGGAGGCGAGCGCGACGACGAGGAACGCGATGTCACGTCCTACCAAACGGCGGCGGCGGCGAGCCGCACGGTGTGACCTCATGCCAGACGCGCGGAGAGCGCGTTAAGGCGCATTTATAGTCCGACGTGTTCAGCGCGCGGGCGCGCGTCGCTCGCAGTCAGTCGCGCTACGCCGGCTTCGCTGAGTCGGCCGAAACGCCACCCCCTCTGTACTTCTATGCGCCCAGACGCCCGGCGCCGACTTCGGAGCATGCACAGAACGACCGCCACCTCGCGCGCCGATCGTCGACACGCCGGCAGTTTGAATTCCGTTCGCGCCTTATTCTCCGTCGCCTCATCCGTTTTGTTCCATCCACGGCATTGCGGCTACTAATCAAACATGGCTAGGGTGTTATCCGCGCGTCAGAAATTTGCTCTCGTGTTACTAGTGCACCGCTTGCGGCGAAAGCGCAGGCGCTCGATGTATGTGCGAAAGATCGCTCTCTCCACGGAAACAACTCACCCGTGGAGAGACCGGTGGTTCGCCTACTGTTGCCAAGCGTTCTCTTTGCCCTGGTGGTCTCTGAAATCCAGCCTTTTGGTGTCGTATATACAAGGGTGTTCTTTGATCGCTTCGATAAACCGTTCCACAACGATATCCGGCACAATTTCAATATTTGGGCAGCTCGCGCCACTCAAGTCGCTCGCACTGGCATCCGCCACTTTTCTCCGCGCGATGCATTGTGGGTCGACGCGGTCGGCGGCGCCGGCACGCAATTGGAGAAGGAGCCAAATCTGCGCCGGGCCGGTCGGGGCACGCTGGCAGCCGCCGGTTACGTTGGCCGCTGCAGTGCGTCGAACTATAGACGGAGCTTTTTCCCCAACGCAACGCAGCTTGCGCTTGCTTGCTTGCTTGCGTTACGTCGGACTATATTCAAGCCTTAACCTTCCGCGGCGAGGCGCGCGTTGTGACGTCACGTGCCTCAATGGAGTACCGCCACGGCGAAATCGCGAGTTTGCGGCCAATAAAGCTTTCGCTTTTAAAACCTGATTTGGTTGCGTTCCGCAGACTGGATAGGCAGAGCGCCAAGCGTGCCACCCTGGCAGGTGGCAGTTGGTGGTTGATCGCGATAGGTTGGTCACCAACTGAACGCTGCGGCCAGCTGCTGCAGGGACGCGTGTCAGCCACAACGTTGTGAGCGCTAATGCATGCAGCCCACGTCTTTCTCACCACCGCCTTGTACTTCAAAGCGCGAAAGAGGCGTCCACTGCCCCAGAGAGGAAGTAATGCGCCTTCCTTTCCTCAAAATCAACGGAGTCTAGAGCGTTGTCAATGCCAACGCCAATGAATACAATGAACGCCAACAGCTTTCGCTTTGTACATCCTGGATTAGTTTCTTGGTTTTTGAAGCGAAAAGCATCACTACGCCAGCTTTTCGAGCCGTCCGCAGGGCCGCAAGTTTGACCTTGAATGTAGTTAAAGGTCAAACCCTATGCATAACTGGTGGTAGTCAGGTTCGACACATGACATCAGCTAGAGCTGCGACACCAGCGGCGGTTACACCAACTATCTCGACTTTTACCTTTGACCTTGACTTTTGATATTTGACCTTTGTGCTTCACTTTTGGTCTTTGACTTTTGACATTGAAAGCGTCTGGTTCATCGCATGCGCCGGTCATCAAAGTGGGCTCTTTATAAAACCTGCCGCGGTGGCTCAGTGGTTAGAGCGCTTGGCTACTGATCCGAATACTAGCATGGCTCGAATAGGATGGCTGGAATACTGAAACAGATATTCCTCTAGGAGACCGTTTAGCACGTTGGCAGATAAGTGCTTTGCATACAGCGGCAGCATATGGTCGAAGCAAACAGCTGGTGCAGCCTGCAAACTGCTGACGCATTGCCCAGACCTAAGCGAGACGGCAATTCAAGACAAAAGGTGCTCAGTAAACACAAATTGAGGCAGTTCGTAAAGCGCCCACTGTTTATCTAAAAACGAAGCTGGGTTAGTGAAAAAAAATTGGAGGAGCCACTCCAGGCATTGGCGCAAGTCCCCGTAAGAAGGCGCGCACAGTGAGAAGCTGGAAGCGAGAGTCCAAGTCCCGTATGCGAGCTTCCAGAAAGAGGGCGCAATTCGCCACTGATTTGGTAAGCCCAGACAAAGCCGTAGAGCGCGCCTCTTCAAAAGAACCAGAAGTTGGATTTTGTATCTAGGACAACCGGAGAACAGAAAGCAACCGAGCTCCAAAATTAGTCTTACGTAAGTCTTATAGAGAAATAAGAGATTGCCTCCGCGCATACCGAATTTCTAATTGCTGATTCCAATCAGGTGACCGTGAGCTCGCTCACCTTTGAGGACTATACTTCTGATATGAGGTCGCCAGTCTAGATAAGAGTCGTAAGTTACACCTAGGTATTGTGAGGACTCAACTTGCGGGATTTAATAATTGGTTTTTTTGGGGGGGGGGGGGGAAGGAAATGGCGCTGTATCTGTCTCATATCGTTGGACACCTGAACCGCGCCGTAAGGGAAGGGATAAAGGAGGGAGTGAAAGAAGAAAGGAAGAAGAGGTGCCGTAGTGGAGGGCTCCGGAATAATTTCGACCACCTGGGGATCTTTAACGTGCACTTACATCGCACAGCACACGGGCGCCTTAGCGTTTTTCCTCCATAAAAACGCAACCGCCGCGGTCGGGTTCGAACCCGTGAACTCCGGATCAGTAGTCGAGCGCCCTAACCACTGAGCCACCGCGGCGGGGCTGCGGGATTTGGGCGCCACAATACTGTAGGCAGATATAAAGAGGGGACGCTGGAGAAAAATGAGAACGGAAGATTTGTTCACACACTTGAAAAAAGATGTGTGCGTAGAAGAGACGAGCACGGGAGGGAGACACAAGGACGTACGCTACTAACAACCGGCTTTATTTTCCGTAACAGATGTCAATATATAAGTGTACACATCGCATGCGCACATGACACTAGGGCGGCTCTGGGCTTCTTGACAGAAAAAGAAAAAAGAAAAAGGGAGAGAAATTGATTACATATCTACAATCGAAGAAAGAACGAGTACCAAAATGTATCATCTGCGAAAAAGGGGAAGGGAGGGGGGAGGGGAGGGGGGGGGGCAAACCCGCAATGAAGATGGACCTACAGATAAAACAAAAACCAAAAGAGAAAAACAGGCACGCATGAAAGAGGCGGTGCGATTCTTACAGAAACCTTTCCAGAAAAGCGCGCTCGGAGGATAACAAACTTATTGGCGCGTCGCTGATGCAATCACTCGATTTTTTGTTAATGTAGAAACCCTCCAGCAAAACTCTGGCTTTTGTGCTTGCACTCCTGCCCAGAATCTTTGCTTCTTAAAAGAGTGGCTCACACTTGCACGTCAGAACACGCGAAACTAAATCCGCGAGCTTATCTTGTAGGACTAAGTTTTGAGCATGCTTCCTTTAACGGTCTTTGAGACAGCGCCCCGTCTTCCCTATATAGCACTTTCCACAGGACAGGGAAATGATGTAGACCACTCCCAAGGCATATTTGACGAAGGCTTCTTGATGTTGCTTCTTGAAACCGCGCTCAACTTCCCCGCAGATGCGGGGGCATAGTCTGGTCAACTTATTTGGCGCCGAGAAAATAAGAGGCACATTGTGCCTACCGGCCACTTTCTTGAGGTTATGAGACACCTCATGAATGTAAGGCATCATCTCGGGATTGGCCCTCGCGCGTTTAGTTCCAGCCATCGCTCGTCGGGGCCCGAGCTTCTTTAGGAGGGTTTCAACAATTGCCGTTAGGACCGAACAAGGGAGGCCTGCAGCCAATAGCCGGCGAATATGATTATGGAAGCTACCGTGCATTTCGTGCGAACACGACTACGAAGCGCAGATTCTAAGCAGTGCGAAGCAATGACTCTTCTAATAGTCTTAGAATGGGAGGAATCGTTGGGCAGGAGTGCTTTCTTGGCACGTGGGAAATACGCCCAGCAGGTGTGTCCCTTCGTTAACATAAGCTTATTCAGGTCTAAAAAGCATATCTCGCCATTCTACGGGAGTTCGTGGCTAAAAGACAGTCCTTTGCCGTAGTCATTAAACCACTGTAAGATTTGCCGGACTGAAACTTCGCAAGCAGAGTAATTAAAACCTTTTAAGAAGATTAAAAAATCATCAACGTATCTAAAAACCTTTAAAACCGGGCCTCCACTAATAGCTTGATCCAAAAGGCGATCAATATAAGCTATAAAAATGTCACATAAAATAGGCGCCACACAGGACCCTATAGGAACGCCGTTGCGTTGCAGAAAAGGCTGCTTGTCAAATTGGATAAAAGTGACATTCAAATAAAATTGTGAAAGCTTTAAAAAATTGTCGAGTGACACACCTACTGAGGACTGAAAGGAGAGCTCCCCCGATTTTTCAATGGACTCCTTTACAACAACTAAAGGTTCGGCTTGAAGAACAAAATAAAATAAATTCTCAACATCAACTGAGAACGCGTATCCAGACCGTCGGTCATTCTGTAGAAACTCTGCTACTTCTTGAGAGTTCTTAGTCAGGAAAGGGTCTTCTATATTAATCAACTTGAGGTTTTTTCAACAAGAACCGGCTTGAACATTGCTGCCGAAATCTGACTGATAATAGTATTATAAGGAAAACCAGGTCTGTGAGTTTTTGCCGTGAAAAAGACGGTCAGGTAGTTGCCTGTAAACCGGGAAACATCACTTGCTATCTTGGTCAAATTTAGCTCTTTACAGAAATTCATGAACTTGGTTTTTACACGGACATCGCCTTTTCTCACGCGCAGCAACGCATAAGCTGGTTTTTGTTGAAAAACCTCAAGTTGATTAATGTAGAAGAACCTTTCCTGACTAAGAAGTCTCAAGAAGTAGCAGAGTTTTTCCAGAATGACTGACGGTCTGGATACGCGTTCTCAGTTGATGTTGAGAATTTATTTTATTTTGTTCTTCAAGCCGAACCTTTAGTTGTTGTAAAGGAGTCCATTGAAAAATCGGGGGAGCTCTCCTTTCAGTCCTCAGTAGGTGTGTCCCTCGACAATTTTGTAAAGCTTTTAGAATTTTATTTCAATGTCACTTTTATTCAATTTGACAAGCAGCCTTTTCTGCAACGCAACGGCGTTTGTATAGGGGCCTGTGTGGCGCCTATTTTGTGACATTTTTCTATCTTATATTGATCGCCTTTTGGATCAAGCTTTTAGTGGAGGCCCGGTTTTAAAGGTTTTTAGATACGCTGATGATTTTTTAATCTTTTTAAAAGGTTTTAATTACTCTGCTTGTGAAGTTTCAGTTCGGCAAATCTTACAGTGGTTTAATGACTATGGCAAATGACTGTCTTTTACCCACGAACTCCCGGAGAATGGCGAGATACGCTTTTTAGACCTGAATAAGCTTATGTTAACGAAGGGACACACCTGCTGGGCGTATTTCCCACGTGCCAAGAAAGCACTCCTGCCCAACGATTCCTCCCATTCTAAGACTATAAAAAGAGCCATTGCTTCGCACTGCTTAGAATCTGCGCTTCGTAGTCGTGTTCGCACGAAATGCACGGTGGCTTCCATAATCATATTCGCAGGCTATTGGCTGCAGACCTCCCTTGTTCGGTCCTAACGGCAGTCGCTGAAACCCACCTAAAGAAGCTCGGGCCCCGACGAACGATGGCTGGAACTGAACGCGCGAGGGCCAATCCCGAGGTGATGCCTTACATACGTAAGGTTTCTCATAACCTGAAGAAAGTGGCCGGTAGGCACAATGTGCCTCTTATTTTCTCGGCGCCAAATAAGTTGACCAGACTATGCCCCCGTATCTGCGGGGAAGTTGAGCGCGGTTTCAAGAAGCAACATCAAGAAGCCTTCGTCAAATATGCCTTGGGAGTGGTCTACATCATTTCCCTGTCCTGTGGAAAGTGCTATATAGGGAAGACGGGGCGCTGTCTCAAAGACCGTTAAAGGAAGCATGCTCAAAACTTAGTCCTACAAGATAAGCTCGCGGATTTAGTTTCGCATGTTCTGACGTGCAAGTGCGAGCCCCGTTTTAAAGAAGCAAAGATTCTGGGCAGGAGCGCAAGCACGAAGGCCAGAGTTTTGCTGAGTCTTTCTACATTAACAAAAAATCGAGTGATTGCATCAGCGACGCATCGATAAGTTTCTTCTCCTCTGATCGCGTCTTTCTGTAAAGGTTTCTGTAAGAATCACACCGCCTCTTTCATGCGTGCCTGTTGTCTCTTTTGGATTTTGTTTTATCTGTAGGTCCATCTTCATGGCGGGTTTGCCCCCCCTCCCTTCCCCTTTTTTGGCAGATGATACATTTTGGTACTCGTGCTTTCTTCGATTGAATATATGCAATCAATTTTTCTCCCTTTTTCTTTTTTCTTTTTCTG
This sequence comes from Amblyomma americanum, assembly GCA_030143305.2. NCBI lineage: Eukaryota > Metazoa > Arthropoda > Arachnida > Ixodida > Ixodidae > Amblyomma > Amblyomma americanum. Next base: position 58,806 of record JARKHS020007969.1, read on the forward strand.
TCAAGAAGCCCAGAGCCGCCCTAGTGTCATGTGCGCATGCGATGTGTACACTTATATATTGACATCTGTTACGGAAAATAAAGCCGGTTGTTAGTAGCGTACGTCCTTGTGTCTCCCTCCCGTGCTCGTCTATTCTACGCACACATCTTTTTTTCAAATATGTGTCACGCAACAAGTTTTATTGAACCATAGATTTGTTCACGTTGAAGATTAAATGTAACTTGCCCAGCCGTACTTCCAGTGCATTGAGGTAGGCCTACAAAAGTTGGTAAAGCGAGTGAATGCGTCTAGCAGACGAAAAAAGGTGATTTCGACCGCATACACATACATTTTGACATCACCCTGAATTGGTATGTGTCGCATAAGTATATTAAAAAGTAAAAGAGACAGTACCAAAGCCTGAGGCACAACCCTAGTCTGTGAAAAAGTGTCGGAAGTAAAGGAACCATCAGAACAGAAGAAACGCCTGCCTTTTAGGAATTCCTGAACTCATGCAATAATGTAAAAAAGGCGGCCGAATTTCGTCAAGCTTGTTCAATGGTATTGAATGCTCTACGCTGTCATATGCTTCAGCGATATCCAAAGTGACTAAAGCTGCCACCTCTTACTTCTCCATTGCAATCATAATTCTGCTTTCAAAATCTAAATGTGCGGTCCAAATCGAGCACCCCCGACGAAACCCTATCTGAGAAGCACTAAAGGCTTGTATTGCAAGAACGTGATCTGTAGGACGGCTGTGAACAATGCGTTCAATAAGTTTAACTAAATTAGACAAGAGAAAAATCGTCCGAATGTTATTAATCACAAAACCGTTTTTTTATCTTTGAGAAGTAAGATAATTTTCGCAATTTTCCATTCAGGAGTAAGTCAAGCTGTACCCGCCGCGGTGGCTCAGTGGTTAAGGCGCTCGGCTACTGATCCGGAGTTCCCGGGTTCGAACCCGACCGCGGCGGCTGCGTTTTTATGGAGGCAAAACGCTAATGCACCCGTGTGCTGTGCGATGTCAGTGCACGTTAAAGATCCCCAGGTGGTCTAAATTATTCCGGAGCACTCCACTACGGCACCTCTTTCTCCCTTTCTTCTTTCACTCCCTCCTTTATCCTTTCCCTTACGGCGCGTTTCAGGTGTCCAACGATATATGAGACAGATACTGCGCCATTTTCCTTTCCCCCAAAACCAATTATTATTAGTGAGCCAAGCTGTCTCTAGGGCACATTAACCATATGCAATACATCCGAGGAAAATTATTTCACAAGAGGCTTCAACATACCGATAGAGATCCCATCGCATCCGGAAGCTGCTGGTTTGAGGCCTGTAACAATGAAAAATAATTCAGAGGTGTAACCGCTGTGTGAATTCTGCGCGCGGAGGGGGTAGTACGAATGGAAACACCAACAGTGCTTGAAAGCGCAGAGCAAGGCCTTGTGCTATCTGGTCGTTATTTTTTTTTGCATTCTCGGGTGCTAAGACAACTGAATCTAACATGAGAGGACGGTGTTTTATGGTTGCGTTCCATGAATCGGTAAAAAATTTTGCGTTTATTAGGGCTTGATATTGTTACGGTGTGGGATGCCACGGGGTGGCCACGGGCCCGCCCAGAGAAATATAGCAGCAGTACGGAGGAGAGCCGGCGAAGCACGACCGGCGGCGGCCAAGCTTTTTCGTTCTATCTCCCTCGTGCTAGAGCCGCGCGCTCGCCGCTCGCGCTCGCTCTCCGCCTCTTCTTTTATTCCCGTATCACCTTTCCACCGGGGGGGGGGGGGGGGGGGGGGCGGAGAAGTCAGGCCGTGCTTTGATGCAGGGTTTCCTGGGGCGATGCAATGTGGGCTCGCAGATAGGAAACGGTCACACTCTTCGTTGAATTCGAAGTGTGTGAGCTGGGCGAAGGTGTCTGCAGTCGCCGAAGAAGGTCCCACACCGGTTAGGCTAACTTCAGGGAGTTTTATGCATATTGAGCGGCGATCCGTTTATGGGACTGCATTGCGTGGGGAAGGCATGGAGCCAGCAGGCGACGACGGCACTGATGAGGACCCGGTAGCTAAGTCGGAGTCACCGCAGGCGCCGTAGACATATCGCTTCATGTTTGAAACATGCTCTGGGAAAATGTGGTGCACACCGCATGGTCGATGCTCTGGCAGGTCTTCGAGGCGGTATGTCACGGGGCCGAGTCGGGCAACGACACGGTAAGGGCCGCGGTATCGGGGCAAGAGCTTTGCGGCACGGCCAGTCGCACGGATGGTGCGGCGAACGAGGACCAAGTCACCGGGCCGGAAGGGGGGATGTGGTGGTGCTGCCGCGTTGGCCGCTTGCACACGCGCGTGAGCCGTGAGGAGGTTGCGCTGGGCGTCGAGGCGGGCGGAATGAAGTCGTTGAGCAGATTCAGTTGGTGACGCAGTAGGATGGGGAAGGCCCAACTGCGCGTCGAGAGGGATGGAGGGCGTTCTGCCATAGACGACTGAGAACGGCGTCACATGCGTTGTTTCTTGCGCTGCAGTGTTGACTGCAAAAGCTGCAGCAGAAACAAAACGATCCCAGTTTGTGTGGGACGGAGCGACGTAGGATGCGAGTATATCCGTGAGGGTACGGTTAACACGCTCCACGAGGCCATTGCACTGCGGATGATTGACGGATGTAGTGGAATGCGCAATGCCGAAGGAGCGGAGGGCTCGCTCGAATTCATGGGACATAAAGCAGCTCCCACGGTCCGTGATGAGGCGCCGGGGAACACCGTGCCGAAGAACGAGATGCTGTTCCACAAACGCGACGGCATGAGCGGACGACGTGTCTGGAACGGGCAGTGCTTCGACCCACTTGGAGAAGTAGTCGATCGCAACCAGAACATACCGGTTGCCGGCACGCGTCTTCGGAAACGGGCCCAAATGATCCAGTCCAACCAGCTCGAAAGGTGAACTTGGTGGCGAAAAAGCCTGCGGGGGTGGCTTGGTTACACCTGTGGACGGTTTTCTGTACTGGCATGTCTGGCAGGACGCCACGTGTTCCTTGACATCTCTGGACATATTAGGCCACCAAAACCGCTCCGACACTCGTGCGTAGGTCTTGCCGCGACCAAGGTGACCAGCCGTGGGAGCGTCGTGTAAGCCGCGCAAGATTTGCGACCGCAGTGTTGCCGGCACAACTGGCAACCAGACGGGTGGTCGACCACGGAGCCGCTTCACATGACACAAGAGGTCGTCCTTCATTCGATAGACCCGGCGTAGTTGGCGGAGGCCTGCGCCGGCGGCGGTGCCAAGGGAGTGGATTATGGCAGCAATGGCGGGATCTTGCGTTTGTGCAGTCCTCAGGTCCGTCAAAGCCGTCACGGAACAAGGGTGGCGAGAAAGGAAATCGGCATCTTGATGGGCAGAGCCGCGCCGATGCACTATTGTGAAATTGTACTCTTGAAGTTGCAGGGACCAGCGTGCAATCTTGGCATTCAAATGTTTGGCGGACTGCAGCCAAGTGAGAGCGCTATTGTCCGTGACTATGGTGAAGTGACGGCCGTACAGGTAGGGACGGAACTTCTCGACGGCCCAGACAACGGCGAGGCACTCGAGTTCTGAAGAGTGGCGGCGGCGCTCAACGTCGGAAAGCTGGCGGCTGGCATAAGCTAGGACTTTGTGGTCACCAGACTCGTCTTCTTGCAGGAGGACAGCGCCGAGCCCATCTTGGCTGGCATCCGTGTGGAGGACGATGGGGGCCGATTCGTCGTAATGGGCCAATGTAGGAGGCTCGAGGAGGGCGTGCTTGACGTCAAGAAACGCGAGCTGTTGGGCCTGCGTCCAACTCCACGGTGCATTCTTCTTCAGCAGGGCGGTCAATGGAGCGCTGCGCTTGGCAAAGTCCGGAATGAAACGACGGAAATACGAAGCAAATCCAAGGAAACTTTTGAGCTCCTTGGCGGTGGTGGGAGCTTCGTAAGCTGTAAGCGCTTTTAGCTTTTCAGGGTCGGGACGGATGCCATGCCGGCTCACAACGTGACCCAAGTACGTCACCTCCGCGAAACCGAAGAAACATTTTTTTTGGTTTTAAGCGAAGCCCAGCAGAGGTAAGGGCTTCGAGGACGAGTTTGAGGCGTCTCTGGTGTTCTTCAAATGTAGCCGCGTAGACAATTACGTCATCCAGGTAGACCAACGCCATAGTCCACTTCAAATGGCCTAAGACTCGGTCCATGAGACGCTGGAAGGTGGCTGGAGCGTTCGAGAGACCGAAGGGCATACGGTTGAACTGGTAAAGGCCGTCGGGAGTCACGAAAGCCGTCTTTTCCGCATCATCGGGGTGAACAGGCACCTGCCAGTAGCCCGAGAGCAGATCTAGCGTGGAAAAATAACGGGCCCCCTTCAGGCGGTCAAGCGCATCGTCGAGGCGAGGCAGCGGGTACACGTCGCAATTAGTAATAGCATTTAGCTTCCGATAGTCAACGCAGAAGCGGAGTGTTCCATCCTTCTTGCGCACAAGGACGACAGGGGAGGACCAAGGGCTACAAGAAGGGGCAATGATTCCCTGGTCAAGCATGTCGCACACGTGCTGCTGGATGACTCTCCGTTCGGCTGGCGCTACACGGCGAGGTTGGTGATGAACGGGCCCGCGGTTTTCGGTGTTGATCCGGTGTTGAGCCCAGGAAGTGCACCCGAGTTCACCGGCGCTGAGAGCAAGGCAACTGCGATGCTCGAGCAGCAAGGTCTTCAGAGAGGCGAGCTCCGCGCAGGTCAGGCTGGGTCCAAAGTTAAATTCTTCCCATGATAGGATCGCCGGCGCTGGAGGGTGGCGAGGCGGGGCTTCAGGTTGCAGAGACGCCACTGGTGACCCGGGGTCCAAAACTGAGGCTGTACCCAATTGCGTGCCGGGAGTCAGCGCGAGAGGTACGCTGCTGATGTTGAGTATAAATACGTGGGCCTCTCCTTTGAGCACAGGCAGAAGGCTTCGAGGGGAGGTCATCTGACGGGCTGGAGCTGAACACCAGATGGGTTCGAACAGCACGTCTGCTGTGACCGGACTGTCAAGCTTGGCATACACCCACGTTGCCGCACCCGGTGGCAGGGTCACGGCGGACGCCACAGTCACGGTAGTGACGTCGAACGGCTTGACTCGACACGGCCACTTCGTCGCGAGGTCACGCAGAGATGCTGAGGCACGCTTGGTCGCCGACACCAGGGACTGCCACAGGGCGACACCGAGGCTGGAAACCCGGCTAAGCCAGCCCGGCCCACAGAGAGTTCGGCTCGCCCGTGGTTTGGTTCTAGTAAAATTAAGGACGACTCCGGCTTGCTGGCACCACCCGCACCCGAGGACCACTGGCCAAATAGGGCTGTCTGCGACAACAAACTCGGTGGAGATGGTATTTCCGAGTGCTGTCAGGTTGACGACGACACGTCCGACTTGCTCCACAGGGGTGCCGTTAAAAGCTAAGAGCCGGGTTTTGGCGGCTGGCAGAAGCAGGTGGGGCGCGTTAGCAACAAACGATTTGTGCAGTACATTGACAGCCGCTCCAGTGTCAACCAAGGCCTTTACGTGCCGGTCAAGCAGGGCGACGTCGACGAGCACGTAAGGAGCATCAGTGGTAATCGGAGCCGACGAAAGGAGGGGACGCGGAGAACGAAGGAGTGTGGGGACGGACTTTATTCGGCGGAACGGTGCCCCCGGAGTTCCGCCAAATCGTTCCCCGACGTTGGAGGGCCGGCACAGTCCCTCGCGTAGTGTCCCCGCAGGCCGCAGCGGAAGCAGGTCATGCGGACGTCGTTACGCAGGCGTCGGATAGAGGCCGCAGTTGGGGCTGCGGACCGAGGAGCCTGCACCCGGACGCTGCGCTCGGCAGACGGTGGCGACCCCCGCGTGGCCAGCAAAGTCAATTCCGCCTCGATGGCGAGCGCCATGGCGGCGCGGACGGAATCAGGACGGCCAGAGCGGACCAAGCGCTGCACCTCGGGGAGTCGGATGGCGTCGACAAACGCCTCGGTGCCGACCAGGGCCATGGCGTTCTGAGGCGCTCCCGGCAGCGACTGCAGAGCCAGGCGCTCAAAGGCGGCGGCGAGGTCCTGGTACGTCTCCCCGGGCTCTTGACGGCGGGCTCGCAGGCGGTGGTACTGCACACGGGGTTGACCTGAGGCACCATAGTGGTCGGCGAGGAGGTCCGCCAGAACAGTGTAAGAGCCCAGCTGGTCGGGCGGCACGTTCTGCAGCAGCTCGGTGGCGCGGCCCCTCAGTTTTGCAACGAGCATCCATGCCTTCATTTGCTCGTCCCAGCCTCTCGCCGCCGCAATACCGTCCAGCTGGATGCGGTAAGCATCCCACGAGATGGTGCCGTCAAATGTGGGCAATTCCACAACGTCCAACGAACACTGCGGTGAGGACGCACCCGCGCCGAGCACGCCATTGGCGGCCACGACCGCAGGCCCAGCGACGGCAGAGCCGTAAACAGCGGCGGCGGGGACGCCCAAAGGCACCTGACCTGTGCTCGGCTCGGCTGGCACCAGGCGACGGAGTTCGCGCCGGAGAGCTTCCATCTCCCCAGCCTGGGCAGTCAGACGGGCCTCCCATGCGTCCATCCGTTGGGTGACTGTATCCAGGAGGCGCTTAACACCGGCGTCCGGCTGCTGCGAAGAGCCGAGCCTCTCCGAGCGCCTAGGTCTAGCGGCGCCGGCCGCCGCGTCGTCGGCGCTATCGGCTGGTGGTGGACTCCTGTCGTCTGGCACGTCGGGTGCTTGATTCTGGGAGCGGGTGAGCGGCATGATCCCACCGCTGCCACCAAAATGTTACGGTGTGGGATGCCACGGGGTGGTCACGGGCCCGCCCAGAGAAATATAGCAGCAGTACGGAGGAGAGCCGGCGAAACACGACCGGCGGCGGCCAAGCTTTTTCGTTCTATCTCCCTCGTGCTAGAGCCGCGCGCTCGCCGCTCGCGCTCGCTCTCCGCCTCTTCTTTTATTCCCGTATCAATATATAACTGCTCAAATTCGCATTGTACTCCTCCTTCGCCTTACCAATGGTCCTTTTAAATGAAGCCGCGAAAAACATGTAATTTATCTAATTCCGCGGGCAGTGGTTAAGAGAGGGTTTTCCAGGCAGCTTTTCTAAGTCGATATGCTCTCTCACAGTCATCATTCCACCACAGGGAGGGAGGGCTATTTGTTTTGACCGTAGACTGCACCGTGAACACGGAACGCACAGAGGCCCCTAACACGGAATATAGAACTTGGTTAGCGCGACCCAAGTTATCAGATGATGCAATAGAGAAGAAAGAGGGTTGCACAAGTTTTTTGAAAAGTGAGTGGTTTACGAATTTTTGTGGAGAAGCAGTCGCCCCTAGGGGAGAAGCTGCTGTTGTGAAAGATATCGGAAAATGGTCACTGGAAGTAGCTCAATCGACTGTAGACAAATAAGAAACCTGCACCCCGTTCACAGCCAATGTTAAGTCAATGACAGACCTGGAGTCCGAACGCTAGAAAGTAACTCCTGTAGTGTTACAGCAACGCACGTTCCTTGCCGACATCCATGACCAAAGAAGCTGCCCACATGCATCAGTACGAAATCCCCAAATTACGTGATTAGACTTGAAATCACCAGCAATCACCACTCCACTGTTAGACCGCAAAAGAACGTTTAAATGATTTGTGCCGTGGACACCTGAAGGAAAGTAAACATTAGCAACGGTAAGGGTAGCACACTGTGGAACTGCGGTAACAACAGCCAACAGTTCGCAGTCAGGACTTTGAATTTGGTGTGACACATGCGCCCGATGAACAAATTTAGAAGAAATTAATGTTAACAAGCCATCACCCCAGCCGCAATTGCGATCTGCTCAAAATACCCGGAAATTTTATAGAGAGAATGACATAATACAAGTAAGCCATGTTTCTTGAAGTAAAATTATGTCTGGGTGGAATTGTGAGAGAAGGTTCTGTAAATCGTGAAAAGAAGATACGACTGAACGGCAATTCCACTGTAGTACTTTTAACCCCGCCACTGTTACTGTAAACGCAGAGAGGCTGTGACAGCCTCCTTTAACGCATCAGTTTTATGTGGAATACTGGGGGAACCTTTCTTGCTTTTGTTGCTTCGGAGGGCAGACTTCGATGGAGAGGAAGCGGCTGGACGCTTCTGGGTAGGATTCCCCATCTCGACGTCCGTAGTGCAAACGGTAGAAAGGCTGGTATCACCGGCACCATGTATAAGCACAGACAAGGACACAGCAGGAATATGAGCCTGGGGAGAGACACCAGAATGGCTATGGGAAGAACTAGTTGATAGAACAGGAAGGCCAACAGTTGAATGAGCAACCTGACTTGAAATGACCTATGATAGAGCTTCAGTGAATGTAGTCAGCATACGGTACACAACACCTGCAAGTGCCTTCTCCACAGCTGACACCACAGACTTTGTCAGCAACGCCTCTGCCTCAGAACCAGATGACCTTGCAAGACCCGCATAAGATTGCTTCTTCTGGTCTAATTGTACATAAGCGTCAGCTCTAGAGCACCTTTTCTGCTGATAGATGTTCAAAAAACTCTGCTCATCTGAACGTTCGGGACAACCAGCATCATCAGCAGGATGAATGCCGCCACAGAGACTGCAAATGGGACCCTCAAATGTGTAGGGGTCAGCGGAATGATTCTCCCCGCATAGTCGGCAACGCGTCGATGATTTGCAAGCTTTGCTGCTATGACCGAAGCGCCAGCAATTCCTGCATTGTAACGGACGAGGATGTAGCGGGCCGACTCGGTACACTATGGGCCAAACCTTTAGCTCAGACGGGCATGAAGGTCATGAAAATGTTGCAATCACAGACTCTGTCGGCACACGTGAGCCATTAGCATCTCTGTTGTAGCGGTAAACTGATAACACGCCAACGCCGGCGTCCTGAAAGTCGTCAAGTAGTTCCTGAGGAGAGGCCGATGGGCCCACGCCGCGGATGATTCCTTTTAAACATTAAAGTTTCTTTGGGATGAAAGGCTTTACAGAGAATGAGGCGAAGGATGTGCAGGGCAGCAACTCCGGCACGCACTGCACGTCCGAGGATCGGCACAGAATGCCCCTTAAGGCCGAAAGGGCGCACTTCAGAGATTTCCAGGTGGCGGCTGGTAACAGCCTTCAGCTGCTTCTGGATCATTTCAGAATTTTTCAATTTTAGGGCCCCGCCTCCAAAGGGTTCAATCGTCACGGGATGTCACTGACGCCATTTCGACTGAAAGAATCCAAGGGCAAACCTTGAACCGGCCGGCTGGCGAACCAGGTTGCCGGACCCTCACCCGGGGAAGCTAAAGACATTGCACTAGGCCTAAGGGGACATTGCCACTAACTATCGCTACAACAATAAAAACTCTTCCTTGCATTTTATTATTTTAATAAACCACCACTACTCCTACTTCTACTACTTTCTAAAAGCGTAAGCGCTTACTATATACATACGTTTGAGAGGGACGCGTTTGTGTGCAATGAAGGACAAATTGACCAAAACGGCTACCACGCGACCACAATATATCGCCAAGACAGAGGGTGCGCAGTGCGTCAGTTGACATCGATACTTTCCACCCGTGATACTGTATACGCCAGTATAGCGGCCATCGAATTGGGACTCCACCGGAACAAGATTTCGCATAAAATATGGGGGCCACCCGTTTGAAGCTGAATGTTCGCAGTGGTGTGAAATGACTCGACATATTCCTGGGGATAAAATTACTAATTGAGATTAAGCCCTAATTATGTGTTGGGTTCGCACCGATGACCTTTCCGCCCCCAAACGGCGCATTTTGATGATCTTCGGACGGCCATGCCGGACCCTTTGTCACAGTGGGTTCCGGACGGTGTCAAACAATTCAAGTTGTGAGGCACACGTTTATAAATTTTTTAAACCAATATTTCGAGGAAATATACCAGATGTAGCGGGGGCGCTACCAGCGCGCGTAGCGAGCGGACGCATGGGACATCGGCTCCGGCGATTTTCGACCGTGGCGGAGGACCAACGCGTTGGATCCCGACAATTTTGGACTTGACAGGACCAGCAAGTCAGCCGGCACGCAGGGAGACCACTCCCAACCCGGTGGGCCGATTTGTTGACCTTTTTTAGCGTTTTTTCCTCCCATCCACCATAGCGCCGCGACGTAGCTTCAAGGCTGAACGCCGGCGTTCGGCGGCGGGGAGGCCGCTCCAGGCCAACATGGCAAGCGCAAACCAGCAACGCGGCAACGACCCGGAAGGCATGGCATGGTCAACTGTGCCGCAGACCAGTCGGGACCAAGCCTGCAACGCTAATGTGATCCTGGCTTTTGAAAAAGGAGCCCCGAAACTCCAAGCCTGCGCGAAGGGAAGGCCACGTCAGCCCACGGAGGCCACCATGCGCAACCCGACAAGGCATCCGATGAGCGCGCAGCCGGAGGCCCAAGGCAAGTCAAAGCTGCATGGAAACCCAAGTTTCTCTGCAGATTTAGACCAGACGATGTGGTGCTAATCATCAAACCATTGACGGCGACAAGCTTGAAGAACTTACAACACGGTGAGCTCGGCGTGAGGATCCGTGAGGATCCAGAACGCGGAACACGGCCCCTTTCTATTAGGCACGAGAGGGACGCCACAGGGAGCGGTGCTATCCCCCTTGCTTTTCAACTTGGCAATGAAGAACCTGCCGGTCCACCTCGAGAAAGTCCCGGGTGTGCAGCACGCGCTGTACGCGGACGACATCTCCATTTGGGCCACGCAGGGCTCTCTCGGTGAAATGGAGGCCAGCCTGCAGGAGGCGGCCACCGCGGTGAACGAGTACGCGAAAAGATGTGGCCTTCATTGCTCCCCTCAAAAATCCGAATTCGTGCACATTCGCCCCAACAAAAAATGCACAAACAAGATAGAATTGAGGCTTGGATCGGAACCGATACCCGAAAGAAAAGAAATTAGAGTCCTAGGTCTTTTCATCCACCAGCGTCGGCTGGCGACGACCACGCTCGACAAACTAAAGAAGGTGGGAGATCAGGTGGGCCGAACGGTCCGCAGAGTCTCGAACAAGAAAGGGGGATTGCGAAGCAAAGACGCCTTGCGGCTGGCCAATGCCTTTGTAACAAGCAGAATCCTGTACTCGACCCCCTATCTCCGCCTCAACAAACACGACCAGAACATCATCGAGGTGATAATACGCAAAATGGCGAAGAAGGCCCTCGACCTCCCGATAACCACGTCTAACCTGAGACTCCAAGGTCTGGGTATGACGAACTCCTTCGATGAACTTAGAGAAGCCCACCTCACAGGTCAATACACGCGATTATCGCAGACGCCGTCAGGACGCCGCCTTTTAGCCCGTCTGCGCATAGAACACACGACTCTAACCGAGGAGAGAGTAAGACTCTCTCAGGAGTGGCGTTACGCCCTGCACGCAAGACCACTCCCAATTAAGATGTCCAGGGACGACCACGAGGGTAGACGCAGGGCCAGGGCAGAGGCCTTAGCTCACCACTACGGAAGGAAACCCGGGGTATACTACGTGGACGCATCCGGCTCGCACCAAGGTGGGTGGTACACGGCGGCAGTGATCCACGAGTCCAAAACGGTGAACGGGCTCACCTTCAACGCCCGAAGCGTCACTCAAGCAGAGGAAGTCGCCATCGCATTAGCGGCAACACACTCCGATTCCAAGACAATCATAACCGACTCGCGAGGGGCGTGTCGGAACGTCCAACAGGGCTGGGTCCCGTACCTGGCCTACCGGCTACTGCAAAACAGCTCGTACGTAGGAGGTCCATCCCACCGCTTCATAGTCTGGGCTCCGGCCCACTCGGGGCTAGGAGGAAACGAGGCAGCAGATGCAGCCGCCCGCGCGCTCTCTAACCGGGCAACCTCGTCCCCCGCCTCCTCTGAAGAAGTAGCGGAAGCCACGCCGACCTACACTTACAAGGAAATAACGCAATTATACAAAGATAGACATAAACTGTACCCCCACCCGTGTAAAGGATTAACGAGAGCGGAGGAACGCCTGTTCCTCCGCCTTGTAACGAACACCATGATGTGCCCGGCCTCGCAAAAGCACTTTGACCCTGCCTTCTCCGGGGAGTGCCCGCACTGTGGGGAGAGGTCCTCGGGCCTCTACCACATGGTGTGGGCGTGCCCCTCCAACCCTGCTTTTACTCCAAACCCAAACCCCACCCGGGAGGACTGGGAGGCGACCCTACTCGCCTGTTGCGACCTGAAAGCCCAAAAGGCGATGGTCGAACGAGCTATGGCGGCAGCGGAAGCCACTGGGGTCCCGTACTAGGGACTCCACCTAGTGATTGTGAGGGGAAGGGCACTAAGCCTGACTCCTGAGCACCCTCCATTTAACTCCCTCTTTTCAGAGGAAATAAACGTTTTTACCACCACCACCAGATCTAGCGAAGGTGGCTGTAAATCGCAATAGTAGTCCAAAATCCCCAAAGTAGATGGCGTTGCTACAGTTTATGATAACTGTAAGGGAAGCTATTTGTTTTTTGAATTCCGGACGGGAGTTTTGCGGACTGAGAATAACATAATCAGGTACCACGCGATAGACGCGTTGCGTGTGGAGAGAAGGAGGCGATGTCTTAACGCTTGATGCTTTTTTTGTAAAGCTCTTCACCCTACAGTGAAAAGCAGCGCGGCTGATTTATTCAAAGTCCTGGGGTTGAAGGAGAGTGAACGAAAAGTACATTTTAAGCGGGTACAAGTAACCAAGTGAAGGTAATCTGAGGAGTGGCAAAAATCAAGACAAGAGTGAAATTTCACAAGTCATGGCTAGGTGGCTTGAACCACCGCCCAATTTAAAGAGTTCAGGTCCGTCCGTCCGTCCGTCCGTCCATCCGTCCATCCGTCCATCCGTCCATGCATCCATCCATGCATCCGTCCATCCATGCATCCGTCCGTCCGTCCGTCCGTCCGTCCGTCCGTCCGTCCGTCCGTCCGTCCGTCCGTCCGTCCGTCCGTCCATCCGTCCGTCCGTCCGTCCGTCCGTCCGTCCGTCCGTCCGTCCGTCCGTCCGTCCGTCCGTCCGTCCGTCCATCCATCCATCCATGCATTGAAGGAATTGTGCGAAGAGCAAACATAATGGAAAGTTTGAATTTGGTTTCTTCGACTTTGGCTGAGCATACTGATGCAAAAATTTGAAGCTCCCGTAGCAAACATTTTATGTCGGGCTGGCGGTTAATTTATTGATATTTTGAATAAAATGTACTACTTATATTTCACTTGTGGCATGTGATGAATCACCTGATTTTCTGCTGCTGAAACAATTTGCTCTCGAAAAGTCTTCAAAAAAAGGAATTTCTATTTCTACCACTGTCTGGAAGATGTTGAAGTAACCAGCGAGCGTTAGCTGTTTGGTTTACTAGTATTGATATGAACGAGAATAACGTGAGGTACACCAATTGAAACTCGAATTCGTCCTTGAATTTTATTTATTTTTACTTTTATTTTATTATTAGTCCACATCTTGGACTTAGAATTGACGCCACCAGTCAATCACCAAGGTTAAACGCGAAGGCGCCCGTGTGCTGTGCGATGTCAGTGCGCGTTAAATATTCCGAGCAGGTCGAAATTATTCCGGAGCCCTCCACCTCGGCACCTCTATCTTCCTTTATTCTTTCACTCGCTCCTATATCCCTTTCTCTACGGCGCGGTTCAGGTGTCCGCCGAGTTGTGAGACAGATGCTGCGCCATTTCGTTTTCATAGCAACCAATTATTACTAGTCTGCACTACGACCGAGTGATTCTTGCCGAATATTGAAAATTATTGCAATTCCAGCGTTCACTTTTTTTGCTGATTACTTTAGCCAAGAATTTGATGTAGAAAATGTAATACTGTGCAATTGACGCAATACCTTTTTGCTTTAACAGATCTTATATGTAATTGGAATTTCTGCCATGTGCTTCTTGCGAAGGCGTGAGGGAACGTAATGCTGATGAAACAACAAGGACATAATGCTGATAAGTGGTTATATGGTGGCCGGGATCTGGGGGCTCTCGCACATGTGGCTGGCTGGATGTCAGAGGGGTGTATCTGTTGCTGAACCGTCATCGCTGCTTCACACGACGCACCCGCCGCGGTGGCTGTGTTATTAGGGCGCTCAGCAACTGATCCGGAGTTCCCGAGATCGAACCCGACCGCAGCGGCCGCGTTTCGATAGAGGCGAAACGCAAAGGCACCCGTGTGCTGTGCGATGTCTGTGCTCGCTAGATTCCCAGGTGGTTTAAATTATTCGGAGCTCTTCCACTACGGCACCTCTTTTTTCCTTTCTTCTCTTAGTCCCTCATTTATCCCTTCCCTTACGGCGCGGTTCAGGTGTCCGACGATATATGAGACAGATACGGCGCCATTTCCTTTCCCCAAAAACCTTTTTTTCATTTCCACACGGCGGGGTTGTTGCGACGTGCGCCCTTTCTGTCAGTCTTTCTTTTCCTATCTCTCTCAACACTTCTACTGTCTGCACATGGCGGAGAATATGGCTCAACATGAAACTTCGGGCAGGCCCGTGCACTTTACTTTTCATTCTATTGCAGTCGCAACCAAGAACATAACTGGTTGAGGGCGAGATGGGTGACTTCCTGACTCTACGGGGCACGGATATAGGAGCTCTCACCAATGTGGCCAGGGTTCCTTGTCACCGGGTGTATATTTTGCTAAACAGTCCGCCGTTTCGGATAGACATGACGTCACCAGCGAAAGTACGAAACCCTAGGAGAAGAACACAGAAAAATGCTGGACTAATAACCGAAGTTTATTCGCGAAACGGCCAACCTAGGTCACCAGAAGACGCATGCTCATGAGACACACTAAAAAAAAACAAATACATATCTGGCGATTCACCAAGGAGTGCATACATGCTCCATATCTGGAAAACAAGAAAAGGCAAATAATTGCGGTTTTGGATGACGCGGTTGTTGCGATGGGGGTGTCATCATTAAACCTCTCACCTCTCTGAACTCTCCTACTGTCTGCAGGTGGCAGCGATTGTGGCTCAAAGTGAACCAGTGTGTAGGCCCGTGCACTTTCCTTTTCATTCTTCTTTCAGACGCAAAAAGAACGGAAGTGGTTCCTGAATAATGAGTAGTGGCTTGAAAAGTTCTATGGAGGGAAAGCCGTTTTGGTGGTGACAGACATTTAATGAGGGAAGACGGGTGTGGGCCCAAAATTGGCGCATTACACGAGTGGAATACTTAGTCCAGGACCCCTCCGGACGAAGCCGCCGGCCTTGCCTCCCAAGACTCTCAGGTGGGGGATACCGTAGGACTGTGTTGACATGCACACATCTTGTCACACACATCGAAAGTCTCCTCACAGTACGCGAAAGGCGTCACTTACGGGGGGAGATTTCCATGCCTTCCATCTCTTCCCTCTCTATACCCCAAATTCTCCCACTTCGCTACCCCGGTCGAAACCGAACGCCTTGATAGATTCCTCTACCGTCTCCCTCCCTCTCCTCTGAAGAATCCTGCCTCGTACGGCGTCTTCAAACAAGAACCGATCCCAACCTACACTCTAAACATCGCCTACATCTAACACTTTACGAAGAAATGTACATGGTGCTGCGACACCCCAAGCTTAACATATATCACATGGACATGTCCGTGGACCCCCCTCCCCATCTACAGCCGCGCAATGCGACTCTGGAGCAGTGGAAGGGAAGCTGACCAGCGCAAGCCTCGACGTCCAGGCAGCGCTCCCTCTCATGGCCAGAAGGTCGGCAGAAGCCTCCGGAGCCCTGGACTGAGGACCCACCCACATGCGCTTCATGCAGCCACCATCCTCTGCAAGCAATAACCATTTATTTGGAACATTCTTTTAGACACAATTGGTGTTGGATAACAACTCAAAAGGGAGGTGCTTCCTGCCTGACGAGCGTCCTGTCGCCCATACACTGGTCGGCAAGTGCTAGTGATGGATTGAATGGTTATAGAAATGGTAATGTAAATAAACCGTTAAGAGACACACCTATACAACAAAACGAAAGTTTTTAATCAACATCACCATCGTCATCAGCCTGACTACACCTACTGCAGGGCAAAGCCTCTCCTATATCTCTCCAATGAACCCTGTCGTTTGCCAGCTGCCCCCATCCTATCCGTGCTAACTTCCTAATCTCATCCGCCCACCTAACCTTCTGCTGCCCCTGCTACATGCATTTGAATGGGGCATGAAAGAAGACAAAAAATACTCGGTAGATTCAATGAGACATTAAGTTTTTAAGGCTTGTTTTAAAAGCTCTCAGGCGGTCTAAATTGTTTTATGATATTTAGAAAAGATGGGCGGGTGTTCACAAATTTAGGGATTAAGTATATAACTGTTGGGTACCATAACTTGTTCTGACAGCAGGAAGTTTAAAGCAGCTGTGCCTCAAGTTGTGCTGTGTATTGCTGGGCAAGCGCAAGTCAGATATTCTTGATGAATCTCTTATAGCTTGATCTCTAATATGTATAGCAAGTTTAAGCTGAATTAACTGGTTAACTTTTAGCTCGTACTGCCTTTAAACATCGGGGCCGTGTGATCCAGCCACTGAATGTTTTGAATAGAGCCCATGGCTCGTTTCTGGAGCATAACCAGTCTGTCAATATTGGTCTTAGTGATGGAACCCCAGACTAGTAAGCAGTAGTTGAAATGAGACTGGATAAGTGTGAAGTACAACTGTCGCTTTTACCAAGCAGGCATTGTGTGTCTAATTTTGTGCACCATGCCAACGCATCGAGATGCACTCGCGTGTATCCTCTTTGTGTGAGTGATCCAGCTCAAGTGCTCCTCGAAATGAACACCCAAGAACTTAAATGAGCATAGCCTGTTTATTACAGTGCCCTTTGATATTGACTAAAGCGTCATCAGGTTTATTTCTAGGTGTAAGAATGACGTATTCCGTTTCACTGCCATTTAGCTTTTGTTGAGTTGTACTCAGCTAGGACACTATTTCGCTCAACCACGCATTAGCTCGGCATGCATGAGAGCCAAAATTACTCCCAAGCAAAATGAACTTGTGTCTTTTGAGTAGATAATAATGTCTGGGGTGAGTGAAATATGTTCAATTTCATTAATATAGATAATAAAAAGCAGCAGCCCCAAGATGGAGTGCTGTGGAACGCAATATGTTATGTCTTTAAGCTGAGAACAAAAGCCATTGAGGCATGTGTACTGGAATCTTCCGGATAAATTGTTCGGGACCAGCCTGCGCGCAACTTCTTGAATGCTGTAAAACGGGAGTTTCTGGGACAAAATATGATGCTTAATTGAATCGAAGACCTTAC
This sequence comes from Amblyomma americanum, assembly GCA_030143305.2. Taxonomy (NCBI): domain Eukaryota; kingdom Metazoa; phylum Arthropoda; class Arachnida; order Ixodida; family Ixodidae; genus Amblyomma; species Amblyomma americanum. The sequence continues at coordinate 76,020 of JARKHS020007969.1, forward strand.
TGAAATCTAAAAACAATCCCACAGTTAAATTTTAATGCTAAAATTTATTCAGAAGTTTTTAACATTCAGTAATGCCATTTAAGTACATTCTTTTTGCACCAAAACCATACTACTTTCAGCGTAGACTTTCTCTTCTGTAAGGAAACGAACTAAAATCGCGTTTTCAGGAGATGCTCTAAATCTTTTCAGAAAACAGGCAAGAATGAGATTGGTCTGTAGCTGCTTATGCCATCACGCCGGCCTCTCTTATGTGTAACCACTACATTACAACACCTGATAGTCAGCGACTCATGATGGACGCTTATTTGTGTCAATGCAGGTATGAGATCATAATGCGGAATCTGTTTTACATAAAATGAAATTCCACCACATCTTTGATCCGCTCGGTAAACAATTTAAGACCGGTATCTATCGATGTTAACAACATCATGATCACTTGAGTATCATGTCTCCGAAAATGTGACCCGGGTTCCAGTGAACCTAAAGCCGTCTTTATTTGAAATTGTTTTTTCCTTCAGGTTCTAATACTCACATGAAAAATTAACACACTGCCAATAGGGCTGAAAGGACTGCTCAGATCAGAGTTAAATCACACGGTATCGTTACACACATTGTCTCAAAGGAGAGCCATCAATGGAAGGAAAATCGTGGAAGGAAAATGGACAGGTGACACTTCGAAAAGGACGTCTACAATCGCAGTATCTTATCGAGGCCGCCATCGCACTGAATGCAGATCGTCCGTGCGCCTGGCGCCATGCGCACAAACAACTGCCACCCCATTGCCAGGCGTATTGCTAGTCTTTCTTTTCCTCGTCCATTCAGAGCCCATAGCAGTGTCTTTTTTCTGCTTTAATGCTCTCCAGAAGGATGGTTTATGCTTTATATGGGTTTAACGTCCCAAAGCGACTCGCGCTATGAGGGACACCGTAGTGAAGGGCTCCGGAAATTTCGACCACCTGGGGTTATATAACGTGCACTGACATCGCACAGCACACGGGCCTCTAGAATTTCGCCTAGACCGAAATTCGACCTCCGCGGCCGGGATCGAACCCGCGTCTTTCGGGTCAGTAGCCGAGCTCCATAACCACTAAGCTACCACGGCGGCCCCCTTCACCAGAAAGAACGCTTCGGAATCACTATCCCGCAGAACACGCCTTTTTGACATCCAGAAGTTTCGCGTGACGCGTGAAACAAAGCGAACAACCAGTGCAGGTTTTTTCCCATTTTGTTCCGGCAGCCTATGCGGCAATTCTACATAAGCGTTGGCCGGTTCACCAAGAGCCAATTCGTTAGCCAGCTCAATAACTTTGCAGAGCGAACTTTCAACCTCACTAGACTATAGGCCATGAGTTTCTAGGTTCTTGTTCCGGCTGTACTGTTCCAAGCCGTTCACTCGTTTCAACATCTGTATTTCCTGAACTGCATTGTCACACTCAATTTTTTCGACACTTTTCTGCAGGTCAATCACGCTTGACTGTCTTTTCATTTTTTACAGCCCGTAATCGTAGCAGTTTGAAAGATTCTGAACTGACTGTCCCAATTTGTCAACTGTGACCCTTATCTGTAAGAGTGTCCCCACCATGATTTTAATGTAATATAATTATGTCATCAATCATCCTACTTCGACCAGCACTTTTTCATAAGCCTATGCTTCGTCCAGTTCCTGTTTTTGGGCAGCGTTGGAACTTACACGTTTAACACTTTCTATTATTTCTTTCGTCCACATCATTGCCTTTAAACGCAGTTTTTTTGTAACTCCCGAAGTAGAGCCTAGGTGGTATCCATAGTTGCCCTCTCAGCATACAGCAAACATGCCATTGTCCGCAAGTGCTTGCTGCACGCACAGCAACAATCTGTCTGGCATCTTGGTCTAAAAGCCAAAGAATTAAATGTTTAAACGAAAGCAACAGCAGTCGTACTCACATTAGCGGCACTTCAAGAGGCGCCTGCCTTCAGGGAGTAGAAAATTTCGGGACTAGTTTGTGGCTGCCAAAAGCAGTGGTTCAGCAAGTATAAACACACGTCCAGAAGTACTCGCCGGCACTCAGAACAAAAGTACGGCACTCAGCAGAAAACAGCGCACAACAGGGCGGCAACGGAGGTGTAGACACGCAGTGTTAAGCAGCAAAATAGCCGAGTTTAGGAACTTGGATAAATAAAGAAAAAACGCAGACAGGACGAGTGCTCTGCTACCACCGCCGCCCCTGGTAACGCTGCACTTCACACTTGAGAGTGCGGCAGCACTTGCGCGATGCCGTAGGCGTCAAGCTGTACGAAATGTTACAACGCCACGGCGGTAATTTCAGATTGAAGTCTTGATAGGTGAAAAAAAGAGCTGCAGATAAGGGCGTCGTTCCACGACCGCCACTGCCGTCCATGACACACACACAAACACACACATACACTCTTTCACAGTGTGAACACCGCCCATCTATCTTGGGATGAAAATGCTTCGCTATCGTAGGACACAACAAGGTTTTGGTCTGCAGGCGCATTTAAGTTCGTTCGTCCGCCTTGGCCCATTTTCTGGAACTGTGTAAAGCTCACATTGTTCGCAACAGTCAATCAGAATTTCGCGAAACCGCAGGAGCAGTTGCCTAGTCCGGCGGAATCTGTGTGAGGAGCCCGGTTATTAAACACTAGGCCAGCCACGTAAGCGGCTTCGTAACCTCGGAGACCCTGGGTGTGCCGCGTCCAAACGATGTTTTCGGGAGAAGAATCTGATTGCCTCAAATCCTGTCTTAAAACGTCTTTGTCTAAGGGTGAGAGCAGGTCGGCCACATAATGCTCACGTGCTCGTCGTGAGTCTGTCATAATATCCTCGAATTCGGGACCGAGGCCGAGCCTGCTCAGAATTTCGAGCTGTATGGGAGGACCCGCTCACGTTGCGGCCCTGGTGAGCTATAGCTACCGTATAGAATACGGAGGGCGACGGTCCTGCCGCATCCACGTAACAGACCCCTGTGCGCGTCCAATGCTGACGTACGAGTGCTTGAGCACGAGTTGCTAGTCTACCCTCATGCGTTTCCTTGTCCATGTTTGTATGGAGTGATCGAACCCAGAGCTTGTGATGTCACAGCTCCAAGATCCGAAGTGTCTATTCTGGGGTGGATATGTGTTGCATGCGTAAGCGGTCTAGAAGTGGCACCCGGCTGCTGTCTGCAAGAGTTCCATGTATCGGTTCACGAGGTGCGCCTCCCGTAGCTCCTGGTAGGAGATGAGCACTCCAGGAGTGGACAACCTCGCGTTAGAAGCGGCAACCGGGTGATCCGATGGTCGTTTTTTGGCCTTTATAATTATGGCTAGAAAGCGTTCGTTTTGTTGTTTCGTGGAAAGTAGGTACGGCACGGAGTGTAGATATCGATAGATAAATTTAATGAAACGAAGGCAGAGAGGTCGGCCAGAAAGATTGAGATCTGGCCCGCTACATTCTACTGCGGCAGGGGAGGGGGGAGAAGAAAGAGAGTTGTGATGGGTGTCGATGCGATGGGAAGGGAGATGAGAGTGTGGGTACGCACATTTGACATGGCATCACAAGCGCGAGACGAGGCTCGTGTCACAGAAAAAAACGATAAAACGCCGTGCATTACCGGGGCTGCTTGCCAAATATGTGGCCGAGCGCCTAGCAGTAAGTCCTCAGAGAGTGGCTTGCTTTCCAAACGCTTCAAGGAAGCAGCCAAGGTCAGTATTTAGCGCTTATATGCCCGGCAAACTACTAACACATGCCCTACAGTCTCGGCCATGCTGCAAGTGTAACAGTACGGGATGTCCGTTCGTCCAATTAAATCTAAGTACTTTTGCGTGAAAACAACATCCAAACGAAGCTCGTGCATCAAAATTGTATAAGGCCTCGGAATTCCAAGTGGTACCCAAAATTTCATACCCGGGTCTAATATTTTCAGGCGGATGCTCCGAGTGCCTGGCCGGGCCCACTAACTCGATCGCCGTCGCACTCTTCATAGAGCTCAAGAGAAGGCAAGCGGTATCCTGTCTAGAGAAAGGAACAACTGTACGGAGGCCATCACTGAGAGCACTCTTTGCTTCAGCATCGGCCTTTTCATTTACACCGGGACTGCAGTGTGCAGAGACCCATTGAAATTCTACTCTGTGACCTTTTTCTTGAGCAGTTGAAAGGAACTCAGCGATCCTTATTGCCAGGGACACGTAGGCGGTGCGGTGTTGCAACCGTCCTAAAATTTTTAGTCCAGGTTATCAGTTCGTGAGTATACACCACCTTTGAGATTGTTCCCCACAGATGCGCGGAATCGCTTCCCTAAAAGCCGCAAGTTCAGCTGCGGGTAACGTTGAAAAGTGACCTAGAATGAATTTGAGAGTAATCTGCCGATCAGGTATCCCCACAGCTGCTGACGATGCCATTGGTGAGGCAGACCCGGCTGTGAATACTTAAACGCAATGTTTATATTCTGACTAGATATATGCCAGAGCAAGTTGCTTTTGTGCACAGACGGGTATCATTGATTTCTTAAGTATTTCGGGAACATGCAGGCATAGCGAAGTCTGAGCCATGGCCCACGGTGATTTAACGGGATGATATGGAAAGGCATAGCCGGATGTTGCTTGAGGCTAATGGCAGCAGAGTGCACTTGAAAAGCTGCTATCTGGCCACTCATGCACAACATTCGGGAGTGGGTGACAACGGTGTCGGGTAGGTAAGCGTAAATATACACGAAGTAGTTCATGTGATAAAAATCTCGATGTTGGGTAGGCACGTGCTTCCTCAAGCGTGCCTTTGTTAGAGGTGCACCGCGGCAATCAGAGGCATGCCGTCAGCGCCTGCGCTTGAAAGCTGCAACGACATCAAGCAAGAAATGCTCATATTAAAGGCCGCTGGGAGGCTGTATCGGATGCAGCCAGCCGATACTTACACTCCTTCTGGTTATGAATGCAAAGCCCAGCGGGAGTGCGTCCTTGGCCCGTAACCCAGCGCACGTGTTTTAAACGCAATAGATCACAGGAGCCTCAGTTTGATGATGGTAGACTTTAGAGTGAGTTTATAGTGAATCAACAAGCCATGATCCGCAGCTCCTCAACCTCTTTCTTGACACCTCTCGTATTAGATATGTATAGACTCGTGTTTTCTTTTGGGTTCTGATCGAATATGTAACAGCTGAGATTTCTCAGGAGCGCATTGGAGTCCACAGCTGGTGGCGTACAAATCAAAAGTGGTGTCACCCCGCTTAAGGCAATCCTGCATGTTTACAAGGCTCCCCTCACTCGTCCAGATTATGTAGTCGGTGTATAACGCGTGGCGGAGGCCTTCCACTCGGGCCAGTTGGTGTGCATGATTGCAATATCGGACAAGAGCGGTGTAAAGATCGCCCCTGTCCGGTGTTCCCGTGGTGTAGGGTCTGTGTACTGCGACTTCGAGAGGAATCTCAAACCTAGGCAGCGGCTTTGCGCCCACAGTCTGTTGTACTCAATTTTTGACAGAGTACTGAAATGTTTCACGTTGCCAAAGGTCCCTTCAATTAGAGGGCAAGGATGACCTTGTCATTTTGGCGCATGGCAGTTGGTCTGATTATATGTTGGCACAGTTGGAGCAGGATATCATGTGCCGACATGTGTAGGCGGAACCCGAACCTGATGTCCGCAGAGTCCCTTGCATTAAATGCATGGAGTGAGGCAATAACCTACCACCGTCTCCCTGAATTTGCCCACACAGTGTGAGTGATATGCGCTTCAGGTAGTCCGTATAAACCACCTTAATTCCCTGGTTTTTCAATGGATGTGACCAAAGAGGTCTTCCAGTCTGTGGGGAATGGGCGCCCGTCCCAGATTTGATTGATGTAGTCCAATAGATGTAGGTATGCCGAGTGCGGAACATTCGCTAACAGTGTGACTGTTATGCGCAGAAAAATCTCGGCTTGACGTCTCAGCTCAGCATTTTGTTCCTCTAGGGCGGTTTCGGTGGGGGTAGGGGAGGAAAATGCATGAGAACAGTCTTAGTGCACCCGCTCGCATCGAGTCGGACGGGTGCCAAGGGCAGGAAACCTCCGGCCGAGAAGGCTGGTGGCAGCGGTTGCGGCTTGTGCCGGACTTCCCATGAGTTGCACCACCGGAAGTCTTCTTCGGCTTCCGGCGTTCCTTGTCCTTGAGGGGCGGAGCTTGGAGTTTCTTGCCTTTTAGCTTGGTGGCGGGTGAGCGTCCTTGGTGAATCGGCTAGCGGTACTTTCCGGCACAACCGGAAAATACCGTAAGATTTGCTCTGCCACAGAGCGGACTTATTGAGAAACATTCGTGGCGGGCTAGGCCCTTAGAGCTGACGGTCACCTGATACCCACAGAGGCTCAATCGTCCGGTCTGTGGTCGCGGGCAAATATCTGCAGGTTTTGCTATCGTGCCGAAGATGCAGCACGTAGGAATATTTTCTTGTACAGGCTTACGGTGGTACTCTCTCGATGGTATTTGATCTCTCGCAGCGTCAACTGCCCGGCGAAGCTGACGACCGCATCTCCATTTTTCTTCACGCTAAGTAGCACGTAGAGAAGCGTTGGTTTGAGTCAGCGAAACTGGAATGGCGCCTCTGCAGCATGCCGTCACCAGTAGCCTAGAGATGTTGACGGAATTCGTGCTGATGTGCTGCGCTCGCCAACGTGACGTCACCGAGCGAGCGTTCGGCGGCCGGAAGTGAGTTCAGGTTGCACATGAACACGCTTTGGTTGTACACAGGCCACATGGTCAGTCCCGCGACAACGAGGTCCTTGAGTATGTCGCCGACGGCAGCTCCGGCTCGTCCAGGGACCAATGTCGCCTTCAAGTCGCACGTTGTAGCTGGCTTGAGCGCGACCTCTCACGCCCAAACGTGGCATCTGCACTGGTCGCCATTTGGGCTTTGAGGCTCCGCCTCTCAAGGTCAAGCCGGCAGCTTCGCCTCGCCGCTGCCTGTTGTGAGTGGCGACGCCCGTGACCCTGGGAGCCAATGGCTTCTTTTTCTTTGTTCTTTTATTCTTTATTGAGTGATACCCCGATTTGCCAAAGGGTGTACGAGCAGGGGCGGGGGGCGGGAGGTGAGGTACAATTTGGACAAAAACCAATCATCATTATTAGAGTACGCTTGGCTGTAGGACAATCCATTCCACTCTGTCACAGCTCGTGTGAGAGTGAATTAGCGTAAAGGCTCTAATACGGTATTATCTAATCTTGATGATAAGTTCTTTTAGATATGTGGTGTGGTTGTCAAAAATAAGTATCTTTGTTAATTGTGGGCATGTTGTTGTATATTCGAAACAGGATATTCAAGCGCAATTTTCTTCGACGCGAGTTGAGCGCTTACCATTCCAACCACCCCTTTTCGTTTTAGCGGAGCTCTCCAACCACTTATACCGGCATTGAACGAACCTGGCTGCTGTATTCTTCATTATCTTGATTTCATCATTCAAGGTTTTTTGGTGAGGGCCCCAAACACAACACGCATAATCCAGGATCGGTCAAACGTATGAAAGACTTGCAGTGTTTTTGACGAGAAATGTTGAGGATTTCAGATTTCGCTTAATGAAATTTTGCGGTGTGGCAGTCTTTGAAGCAACATTACTTACAGGGGCATTCCAGGAAGGATCTATGAAAAAGTCGCACCCAAATGTTTATTCACAGGTTGCGCCAAATTCTTACCCTGTCGAGGTATTCCTCTTCAGACGTCGTAGAATTATCCAGTAGTTGACCGGTGTCCATGTTCACGACTTGCAGGGTCGAAAGATTTTACCCATGGACCGAGACGGAAGCCGTTATTACCGGGGAATAACCAGTCGGGACTGGCGGATCCGTGGTCGCCGCTAGGCTTAGAGCCGTGGCGCCGGGCAAAACCTTGAAATTCACTGAAATTCCGCTAAAGTTGTGGCACCTTGACAAACCTGGTGGCCACCGATGCCACTCAGCTTCAAGACCTTGCTGACAAACTCAAATATCTGCCTGGTGTCCTGCCGTGCCGCAGCAGTAGTACGAACGAACTACGTTCTGGTAGAGGCGTACGGTGCCACTCTCTTGATGGGATTCGATCTGTCCCGGCACCATCTTCCCGGCGATGGTGAGGACCGCGACCAGTGTGTCTTAAAGTCTGTGGGAACTTAAGGCACTGCATCGTCCCATTTGAGACTGGGACAGCCGCTCGTATTGGGCTGTAAGGTGCGCCTCTGTCAGTTTGTTTATGGTGTTATGAAAGCCAAGTTGTAGTAGTTTGTAGATGGCGGTCTTGCTAAATAGCCCTAGGGTCGATTTACAGGCAGTCCTAGTAAGGCTGTCTGTCAGTCTGCGTGACCCGCAGGTAGGCTGTGGTTGTACATGTACGACTGATCATGAACGCCTGTACTTGCCAGCGGAGCTTGGCTTCTTTCATGCCGCGGTGACAATTGGCAAAGCCGTTTATTAACCTGTTTGTTTGAGGAACACTGACCTTTAGGTTGTGTATCGCGCCAGTGTTTTTTCCATTGATTGCTTTGGTTCAGTCGGCCTACAACCCCGATTTTGCCGAAATCCGGTGTGTATTGGCGCTTGGAGTACACTATGATGGCGGGTGTCTGGCTGACCTGGTTTAGCTTTTTGAGAGAGAGTAACACAGACTTTCTTGGGAAGCCTTATCAGCCTGCACTATTAATATGTCGTGTTATTACTTCTACTGCAGACTGCACCATCGTCATTAATTTGACGTTGTTTCCGGTCGTGGTTCATAGCGTAAAGTCGTCCGGGAATAACGTATGGCAGAGGGTACATACTTGAGCTAGCTTGGCTGGGAGTGGCTGAAAAGGAGGGGTGAGACAATAGACCCCTGAGAGGAAACCGTGCTCCCTATTGGGCACAGGACCGTCATGAGGTTTGCGATGCAAAGCTGAGCAGTACGGTCATCCAAGAGCTCGCGGATGTAGTTGTAGGCTCGAAATAACGGCCAGCTGGGCACCGCCGTGACGGGGATGAGAAGGGATGCAATGAACCGAGAGAGAGTGAGACAGGCACTGTACCTGAGGACTGCGGTATAATATACACCACCTAGATTTTTAAGATGTGTTTTCAACTCGCAGCACAAAGCCTATTTTTCGCTGCGCCTCTAACGAAACAAGGGCGCCATGATCACCTTTGAAGCGACAAGCTCAGGCTCAGTAGCCGGACGCTCGTACTACCCGTTACAAGATTTACCGAACAGCAGCGATGATGCCTGAGGTTCTTTCTTCAATGTCCTCACATTTGGATGATGCTATCCCTCCGCGGATTAGTGATCGGTATTTTCCATGCAGAACGTCCGCCTATGGGTATAAATTAACATTTGCTGAAGTAAACGCTTAGCAGCACTAGTAGCGTACACGAGTGCCTCGCTAATGAAAATTCACGCTCGCGACACCGAAGCTAACGGACGCAAGGAAAGGCGCCCCATTTGAAACCTTCCGACGTCACTCAAACCAACCGTGTAAGAGACTTCTGAGAGCATCATTATTCAGCAATATCAGATGGTGGCAGGGAACAGCCATAGCCTCTTATATTTTCCATGACAGTTAATCGGCGCCGAAATCAATGAATGCCGGCCGTCGCACGTTTTTTTAAGGCTGCTAGCGCCATCTCTCCGCGACCGGCAAAAGTACGCATTCGGCAATGAATCAGGCAATCGCCACGAAGAGGCGCTTGCACCAGAAAATACCTAAAACCCCGTTCATCGCCTGGTTGTTCGCTGCGCGCCTAGTTCTGCCGCTGGCCGTACATCTTCCCCAGGAGACTGCATACCGGGCAACCCCCGTCCGCTCCCTTCCGCTACAAATCTTCACACTAAGACACCCCCAATACACCCTGGGCGACCACACTCATCTATCGCAGCCTCACCTATAAATCTCATCACCTCACGTCTGGGACGCGCAGCGCGATCACGGAACTTCTACGTCACACGCATAAATTTGCTTCAGCCTTCCTAGCAAATATATAACATACCCCGTCCCTGAAAATGGCCTGGTTAGAATCACTTCTGCGAGAGCTACACCGCCTAGCAGAGAAACATCCCCTACTGAACGATGGGGACTTCAATAGTCAGCATACAGACTGGAGGTACACAGCAATAACACACCTAGTTCGCAGGCACTGGATGCTCGTGCAAAAACTCGAACACACTTTTCACAACCCGTTTCAGATGCCCACGCGGATCGGCAACGGTATCAGCATGGACACCAGTCCGGACCAGATGCTGAGCCGCTACACCCGCGGTGTTACCTTGAATAGCACACAGCATACATTGGACAGTGATCATTACATTATACAAAACACTTGCTGTCCCGTATAAACCAACCCGCCACGCGTATCCAGCACAAAAACTGGTTAACTGGGATTCACTTCGGGTTGCACGCGCCGCAACACATTGAAACTACCATCGGACCCCCTTCCCAGGACGGATGACTAGCCCAAATCTGGGAGGCTTATCACAGCCTCCAGGAACGCTGAAAAGGCAAGAAGCATAACAAGACATTTAAAAGGCGGCTGGCCGCACTGCAGACACAAATCCAACAACGCTCAGACGAGCTCGGCGATTCAACTGGATACAGATATGTGACGGTATTGCCGGAAATATGTCCAGCAAGCGCGCATGGGAACTCCTCCGACTCCTCAACGGCGCCACGAATACTAAATCAGCCTTTCTTCTTTCACTCCCTCCTTTACCCCTTCCCTTACGGCGCGGTTCAGGTGTCCAACGATATATGAGACAGATACTGCGCCATTTCCTTTCCCCCCAAAAAAACCAATTATTAACACAACACCACGTGGCATACCTCCCACACTAACACAATTGATGATCCCGAGGTCGTCATAAACACACTGCAAACACATCTCCGATTGCCCCAACACTTCTTACCCCCTACACTGGGCTAGCCAGTCCCGCACTAGACTCAGACGTCACGAAGACGTAAGTCACAGCGCCCCTCCTGACCCTCCAAAACAAATCCGGACCTGGTGCAGACTAATTCCCATATTCCATGGTTACTGTTCGGGTCGACAAATCGATTACCCAAATTACACATTACTTCAACCAGTGCTGGAGGGAGGGTATCCTCCCGCAGTCCTGGCGCCACGCGAAGGTAATATTGAGATCCAAACCCAACAAACCACTTACACTCCAACACCTTCACCCGATTTCTCTAACTTCATGCCTCAGGAAGCTCCTGGAGCATGTTATGTTAGCGATACTCACAAAGCTCATGGCAGACAACAATCTATACCCGCATACAGTGGTGGGATTACACCACCATATACATGCACAGGATGCCATGCTGCATCTCACACACGACATGTTTGATCCGCTTCTGCCTGGTCACACCAAGGCAGCCTTAGCTTTGGTTCTCTGTAATGCTTTTGATCGCACTGAACATCAGGCGATCATGACCGCCCGATCCGCATTGAATATGCCTGCGCGCATGTAAACCTACATTCAAAAATTTATCACCGACTGCATGGCTGAGATGCACATTGGCCATTTCTCTTACCCTTCCTACACGTTTCAGAGTATCGAAACCCCTTAAGGGTCCAACCTCTCCCCCTTCCTGTTTAAACCGAAAATTGGCAACTATTCGCCACCTGAAGCGCACACTTTATGCCGACGGCATCAGACTGCGGACCATGCATGGCAGTTACGGCTTAGAGAACACCATACAAGAAGCAGCCAACCTCACCCAAAGTTACGCAAAGAGCATCGGTCTGTCTTGCTCCCCAGGGATGTCCGAACTGCTCCTCATCCAGCCTAAGAACCACCCCTCCCCGCGCTTCCCCATTGCCATTGAACTGAAAGGGCTAATGGTACCGGACACCCTCCGTGTAAAGCCTACACGTCAAGAACGATGGCGAAAACACCACGACCCTCAAGAAATTCAAGCTGCTTGCAGTCGTGATATCGTACCTCGTTGGCAGAGATTGGAGCCATCATAGAGGCACCAAGGAACGTCACCTCGGTCTTCTCATTCATGCCTTCGTCCTCAGCCATTTCCTCAACACTACCCCATACCTACCACTATCCAAACGCAACATAAATGCTGTAGATGACTTGATCCACAAGGCATCTACGGTCGCGCCTAATGTTGGGCTAACACCTCCACAGACAGATTACTAGGCCTGGGCCTTCATAACACGATCGGGGAACTCGTGAAAGCACACCGACAGGCCCAATATATCAAGCTCATAGAAACCTTACAAGTCCGGTATATCGATGACTCCCTCGGGATCAGAATGGCGGTCAATGGCCCATCCCGTCTCCCTATTCCTCGACCCTTTCGCCGAGAGCTGCCCATCAAGCTGCTGCCGAGAAATATGTACCCATCCCACCATGAGCAGCGCCGCGGAGCCCATGTGAAAGCACTCCAGCGAGAGTACGACTTCCAGCTGGGCGGCGTATCGGTCGACGCGGCCTGTACTGCTGATGAAGCGACCGCGGCTGTGGTGGACTCCTCCTCATCTGCTTTCCTCACACTACCTCCCCCCCCCCCCCCCCCCGAAACACGCCTCCAGATTCTGAAGATGTAGCTGCCATTACAATTGCCATTATTCGCACAGAATCCCAGTACATTTTAACTGACTCTATAACTGCAACTCCTTACTTTTGCGTGAGGCCGAGCGCACATAACTACTTTTGGCATACTGGGCTCGCCCGATGCACCCTAACCCGCAATGTTGAGCTGATATGGATGCCCGCGCACTCCGGGAATCCCGGAAACGAGGCTTCCAACCCTTTAGTCCGAGGTTCTTCAAACCAGGCTCAGATAGCCTTGGATCCGGGATTCACGAGGGAGCACATGCACTCGTTCAGCGAGCTGGCGCAGGCATACAGAACCTTACTGCCTAGAGGACCAAGAGAGTTGGAAAGACTGGAAGACCCTGCTGCACTTGGAGGACTCGGCCATGCCGACCATCGCCACTGCCTGGGCTGCCAGTGTTATGGGCCTTAGGGACACAAACACTTCACTGCAGTGGTGTGCTGCAATACCCAGGGGCGTACCCCAAATTCCTCTCCATTAATAAAGTTTCTCTCTCTCTCTCCGCTGGCCGTGATGAAGCATTCGCAACGCAGACAGCCAGGTGTAGGGAAAGAGCTTGAAGTGCACGCGCACCCCTCTCCAGAACTCTTCACACTTCGCCCGCTTGAAATGCCGGTAGTCTTTTTTTGCTTAAATTAGTGTGCCTCGATGCCATCGCCGCCGTTCAGGGTGGTGCCATCCCATGAACGCCCCCACACCGCGTCTTTTTCGCTGGGACGCCATTTTGAATCATGGCGGGCGGCTGAAGTGGTCGCAGTTGCTTGGTTCAAGCAGCAGAGTATGAGTTGTTCGAGGCACAGTGGCTGTGGATGAATCACTGGCGGTTTTACCTGCAGTGTTTGACAGTGTTCGACCGCAAGACTGACAAGCTTGTCGAGTCTACCCAGCCATAATGACGGGCTGTTGTGTGCCAGTGTGCTTCAGGTGAACGCGTAAACGCCGGCGCTGTTCTTGCTTCCCCCGTGACTCGGAGCAGTAATGAAGCTGCAGCACTAATGAAGTGAAACATTTAGGTAGGAGTGATTTTTCCAGCTGCGCAACCCGTCACCTCCCGATCTTGCGAGGAAAATAGAAATACCGTGCATAGGCACCGTTAAAAGTTTCAGTTCTTTTTAAAACAATCTTTCCTAGTTGACTCTCTTTTACAAAGCATGACTTTTGAAACTCGATTACTTTTATTTTGGATTGAAAATTTTAAGAAAAGAATTACTTCCGAAATTTAAATACCCCAAATTCACCCTTTGTTTTGTAGGTTTATATGAATGGTTTATTAAGGAGTACAGATGGGCCTGAATAAAATAAATACATTGAAAATATGTGTGCAGAAATGTGTTTCACAAACGCAGGAATCGCGGCACAGCAGCCGGTGCGCATGTCCATGGCGCGAGCGAACTCTTCATATGAGCGCACACAAGAACACGCGGTGGTTCTTTTGACGTTTGAGGAGCTGGCAGAAGCCACCCTAACAGCACAGCTGACTCGCCTGTCGAGTACCGCGGCATGCCGCACTCTACTCTGTCAGCTAGGCATCACCCCGATCACCCATCCTGCCGAGGGGGCTCCCCTACGCTCCCATCTCATCATCCTTCCAATCCCTAAGAACATGCACCCCGAGCACGACGGAGAACGCAGGGCAGCTCGCGCCAAAGCACTGCACTAGCTCTACGGCAACAGTCCTCAGGTAGCCTACGTGGACGCGGTAGCGTACTCGTCGGGCTTCCGCATGGTTCTCGCCGTCGCTAATAATCAGGCCCGACTAATCGCATCAGGATCTGTCACCACAGACTCATTGGAAACTGCAGAGGAAGCGGCCATTTCACTCGCTCTCATGTCCACCTCTGTCACCAAAATTCTCTCCGACTCAAAATCTGCCCTATCCAATTTCTCCAAAGGCCTGATATCCTGCACCGTGGCTCGGCTTCTATGCTTCTGACAACCCACCCACCCCGCAACCCTTATCTGGATCCCCGCACACGCAGACCTCCCGGGTAACGAGGAGGTCCACTCCCTCGCCCGAGGTCTCACTTTCCGGGCCGGAGTTGGACCTCCTCCACCATCTCAGGAGCCTCTGCTTACGTTCAAAGATGTCCTTACCTACTACCGGGTTTACGCACCGCCGGCTCCCTCCCTAAGCTAAACCCAGGACTCCCACTGGCGCCGACTCCAGACCAGAACTGCTCCCTACCCTATTCTTCTTCATGCCCGCTACCCTGATCAATTTCTTCTTGTAAGCTCTGCGGGAAACAGGGAGACTTGCTTCATGTCCTCCTAACATGTCCAACTTTCCCACACCCTCCATCCCCAACCACGGCGGAGTCATACTGGGAGACTCTCCTGGCCAGCCCGCTGCTGCTGACAAGCGCCGGATAATTACCGACGCCCTGAAGCGGATAGCCCTCCAAGGGCTGTCCTTTGCCCTGTAAGGACAGCCCCCTAAGTGTTGCAGTGTTGCCTCGTGCCATGTTAGGGGGTTTGTCCCCCTCGAGTATTTGGCAATAAATGTTTTCACCACCCATCACGGATGGTTGCGTGTCCGTCAGGAAAATGAAACGAATGAGAAACTTGCATCCTTTATTCTATCGCCAACGAGGGGCAATCAGTTTTTATGGGCCTTGAGAACGAAAACGCAGGCGAAGTGCCAACGTTGGTATCAGACGGCATCGTTTCTATCAACCAATGTCGCCCCGCAAGCAGATATAATTGTACCCCTGTGAGCAATAAAGAGGCGAGAAACTCAGTTACACTTTGAAAGACCAAAAAGCAGTTAGACATAGTTAGACATAGAAACATCAAAAAGCAGTTAAACGTAGCTCATTAAACGGAAACTGCCCGCACGACGAAAGCGAAACCAACCGCAGCGCGCAAGCGGACGATGACGCGCGGCTGTTATCAAAAGGTAGGATTAAAAAAACAAAACAAAAACCACGTAGAAATAAATGAAGACAAGTTATTCCACCCCGCACAGAGTGGAAGCACCTGCTGTGCAACAGGCCTTTAAAATAATAGCTCGTTTTTCAAACTCACAGACGGCCTAACAAACAATCAAACTCTACCAAAGGGGGCCCTAGAGTTACGTCATACAATTACGTCTTCGACTCTCGGATTCTCGTTCGACTGTCATTTCCTGCCAACCCCTGATGAGCAGAAGTCTATATAAGGTAACGGTTGGCAGATTCCGTTTCGCGCATGCAATTTTGGTAGAATCGGTACGCTAGGAAGAGAGTGCAGCCTTGTTCGACACATCGACAGGCCCCTCGCGAGTCGGTGATTATGTATTTTGAATGACGAGATCGATCGGAAAAGACCTTGGCCCCCAAACGCCGCAAATTCCGATATGAGACGTATCTTGTGGGGGTGTAACACGATAACGGGTAGACGTACGCAAATGGGACCGGCACCAAACAATTGAGATGTATCCGAAAAGAGACGTATATTAAGCTAATCCCGCAAACGAAAAAGCTAACGCTTGGTACTTCAAAGTGTTCTAGACGATGGCGACAACATTCCTTTCTCGTTCACGGCGGTGTGTAACAGACTGTATATTGAAGCTTTGAACATATAAGCAGCAAATAGAAGTGGGTAGGGTACAAACAATGCAAATCCAAGAACGCTAACTGAGCCGAATGCCTTTTACCGTTTTACTTCGTTTTTCTCATTCTCGGCGCTCTCTAACGTACTGGATGCTTTACGAGGCTACAGCTGCGAATATACGAATATTAAAGAAGCAAATGACTGCAACGTGTTAGGAATCTTAACTCCTCATAGAGCGCCGGGTTTCTATATCAGAACTACAAGGAAAGCATTTTACCCATAACAGAATCTATTTTAGGCTCAAAATGATATATCTTGCTTAATACAGAGACACGCTGCCTTTTTTTTAACTGCTTCCCAGCAAAACAAATACAACATCCAAGTTGCTTGCTAGGGCATTTGTTTCACCTTTTGAGGCGAAAGCTTCACTACGCTTAATAATAATAACAATAATTGGTTTTTGGGGGAAAGGAAATGGCGCAGTATCTGTCTCATATATCGTTGGACACCTGAACCACGCAGTAAGGGAAGGGATAAAGGAAGGAGTGAAAGAAGAAAGGAAGAGGAGGTGCCGAAGTGGAGGGCTCCGGAATGATTTCCACCACTACGCTTCCTTGTATCGGTTTCGCACTGCTTGCCGTTTTGACCTTCAAGTGAGCCATTGGTCAAACCCCTGAAGGCGGGGTTTGGGTGTCCACCGATATACGTGAGACGGTTACTGCGGCGGCTGCGTTTTTATGGAGGAAAAACGCTAAGGCGCCCGTGTGCTGTGCGATGTCAGTGCACGTTAAAGATCCCCAGGTGGTCGAAATTATTCCGGAGCCCTCCACTACGGCACCTCTTCTTCCTTTCTTCTTTCACTCCCTCCTTTATCCCTTCCCTTACGGCGCGGTTCAGGTGTCCAACGATATATGAGACAGATACTGCGCCATTTCCTTTCCCCAAAAACCAATTATTATTATTATTATTATTATTATTATTATTATTATTATTATTATTATTATTATTATTATTATTATTCATTTTCTCTTTTCAAAACCAATCTCTGATACCGCCACGTAGCTTAAAGCGCGACTGAGGTGTCCACCGTCACAGGGGGCGACTTATGCGCCTTTCGTTTGCTTTCGAAAAAAATTTGGATTGCTTTTGTTCAGTTACTATTAAAAACCATTACAATGTTCTTCGGCAGAAAACGAAAGGAGCATAGGTGGCCCCCTGGGACGATGGACACCTCAATCGCGCTTTAAGCTACGTGGCGGTATGACCGATGTGCGTTGCATGCGCTGGCATTCACAACGTTGTAGCCGAAGCGCGGCACTGAAGATATAGATATCCGCTGCGCTGGCTCAGGGTAATTCGGCTACTGATCCGCAGTACCCAGGTTCGAACCCGAACGCGGCGGCCGCATATCGATGGAGGCTAAACGCAAAGGCGCCTGCGTGCTGTGCGATGCCTGTGGACGTTTAAAAACCCAAGGTGGTAGAAATTATTCCGGGCCCTACAATACTGCACCTCTTTCTTCCTTTCCGTTTTTCACTCCCTCCTTTATTCCTTCACTAACAGCGCGGTTCAGATGTATGCTGATATGTAATAATAATAAAAGCCTTTAGTTCCATCAACATGATGAGGGAGGTTGGGGAAAAAAAGCTGGACAGCTTGACTGGTTTCCGCCCCCCATATAACATACACAATTGCTTCCACAAAGGCAGAGCTAAGCGGACGACAGAACACATTTCAAAACTAAGCGCAGGCATAACGATCATGAGAAATGAAAATAACAAGTAATAAAGCAAGTTATCATAAAACAAAAGAAACAACATAGTATCAATAGTGAGACCTATTTCTACGTAATGAGACAATTGTAGTGCTATTGAAGATATGTCGCATTCACATGGCTCTAGACATACACAAAAACCACTAGTGCATATTTACACGTAGAAAGGGGCATATTTCAAGCCACTACATAGAAGAAGAGTACGGGAAACATTGTAAAGGCATAAAAAAATCAATTCAGGTATAGTAGGATAAAGGTAAATTATCTTCAAGAAATAGATTTAATCGCGAAAAAAAAACAATTTTAGGTGTTTCATTGATGCTTTTTCGGGATGGATGTTGTGTCTATAACAAAAATTCAATATTTCCGGTAGTTTTTGTTTAATCATTTGCTTTCCGTAGTTTGTTCTGCACCTCTCAATGTTCGGAATTTCCGGACAACATGTGTCATGCGAAGGTGTTCTCTTTGATAACAAAGCTAAGGAAGTAAGAAAGTTTATGGATTGTTTTACATCTTTTTTGTAAGTTAAGCACAGGCGGTAAAGGTAGAGTTGAGTAATATTTATAATCCCTAATTTTTCATATAAAGGCGAACTTGGGTCATCCAGTGGTATATTAAAAATCTGTCGCAACATTCCTTTCTGCATTGTAAGAACTTTTATTAAAAATGTGTCGCAACATTCCTTTCTGCATTGTAAGAACTTTTCTTAAATTTGTAGCAGTAGTACACCGCCAAACTAAGTGAGCATAATTAATGTGAGAGTCAAATAATGCATTGTAAAGAATGACCGTAACCTTTGATGGCAAAATCTAATAATTAATGTAACTCCTACGATGCTTTAAAGTTTGGAAACAACATGTTCGACGTGATCATCCCAAGACAGATTTTCATTAAAAACTACACCAAGTGTCTTGAAAGCATGGAGTATTTCTATTTTTGAGCTACCTAACAACAAATCTGCGTTAATAAAAACCTTCTTATTTCTGGGACGAAAAAGTATGGCCTATGTCTTAGACGTGTTTATTTTTAACGCGTTAGGGTTTGCCCAATCATGTAGCCGTGCTAATGAGTCGTTTGCTTTAGTGATAAAATCATTAGGATACGCAGCAGAAAAATGCATAGTCGTATCATCGGCATAAATTATATATTTAATGCTCTGGTCAATATGAACGATGTTATTTAAAGAGATATTAAATAAAAATGGACCAAGTATACTTCCCTGGGGTACTCCTTATGTTATTGGTTTTACAAATGACGAGAAACCATTGAGGTAAACATACTGCTGACGATCATTTAAATAAGATTTTAACAGCGCTAGAACATTCCCACGTATTCCATATGCATCTAATTTTCTAAGAGAGAATGGTTAAGGTGTTGTGCGATGTCAGTGCACGTTAAATATCCCCAGGTGGTCGAAATTATTTCCGGATCCCTCCAATACGACACCTCTTTGTTCCTTTCTTCTTACACTCCCTTCTTTATCCCTTCCCTTACGGCGCGGTTCAGGTGTCCGCCGATATATGTGACAGATACTGCGCCATTTAGTTCCCCCAAAACCAATTATTATTATTATTATTGTTATCATAAAACGCAGATGTACTTTGGTGCGTACACCGCAACGCTAGGTGTGCAATGCGAAGCCTGCCGTGGAGAGCACGTTGCTGCCAACGTGACGAGCAGCGCGCTATGCAACGCTAACGCTGTCGGTACAGCCGCTGCATCTAGCAGGTGAGTTGCGAGTGCAGTCTCGCGGTGGGTTAACAGCACGCTAAGCACTGTCCCCAAAGCACTTGGAACGTTTGCTCTAAAGGTCTTGCCCAAGACCATTGCATGTCTAGTTGCAGTTACTGGTTCCACCTTTGCGGTAGCTGTTATGGTCGCGATGTTTAGGCCGTCTCGAAGAAAGCAAGATGTTTAACAAATAAAATAATGCCTACAAATGTTTGTGTGTCAGTATGGCTATCTGTGGAAACCGCCAGTCGCTCGACCATAACTGTAGTCAGGGAAATTAAGCTTTTGAACCGAAAATCTTCGCAATGCCAGCTTTTCGAGCTGTCAGAGAGCCGTAAGTTTGACCTTGAATGTAGCTAGACGTCAAACAAGGAAATGACGCGTCTCACATATCTCGGTGGACACCTGAACCGCGCTCGTAAGGGAAGGAAAGTGAAATAAAAATTGGTTTTAAGAAAAGGATGCCTGTCGCACGTATCTCGGTGAACACCCGAACCGAGCAGCAAGTGAAGGGAAATGAGTTGGTTTAAAAAAAAAGAAATTGACACCTGTCTCACATTGCGCCGTTTCCTTTCCCGAAAAAGCTAGTTTCCTTTTAATTGTGGATTTCTGAAGTTATCTGCGGGGTTTGCGGATCGTGTCGTTTGGAACTGGATTTGGTTCCATATCTCCGCGTACAACGAGCAATAATAGAGTTTTAAATATCACCTAAGCTTTATTAAATATGTGCTGTCTTGTGGGAGCGCCTGTAATGTTGTTTCAGAGAAATCAAGATGTTTAACAAACAAAAAAAGGGACACTACTCTGTGTGTGTGCGTGCGCGCGCGTGTATGTCAGTATAGCTATATATGAAAACTGCCAGTCACTCCACCACAAACGTTGCCAGCGAGATGCAGCTATTCGCTTTCGACCAGGGTTAACCAGGGCTAAACCGCCAGCAATTTCTGGGGAAAGGAAATGGCGCAGTAAATTGTCTCACACATATCAGTCCACACCCGAACCGCGCCATAAGGAAAGAGAAGGTGGGAGTGAAAGAAGAAAGAGAAAAACGAGTGCCTTTGTGGAGGGCTCCGGAAAATTTTCGACCATCTGTGACCTTAAACGCGCACTGACATCGCACAGCCCACGGACGCCTTTGGGTTTCTCCTCCATTGAAATGCGGCCGCCGCGGTCGGGATGGAACCCTAGTACTGCGGCTCAGTAGCCGAGCGCTCTAAGCACTGAGCCACCGCAGCGGGTCAATATATCCTGGATTAGCTGAGCTGATCCACATTTGTTTTTTTTCAAGTATTTTTTAAATCTTTCTTAAACGTTGGTATAAAGCGGTCAGTATATTCGCCATTTTTTATAATAAACTTTTAATCCTACACCTCCAACATTTTGTCTCCTCTGTTTGGAGGTGGTGGTGGTAAATGCCCTGTTTAACGAAGATATTTAGGGCCAATAATGGCCATTTACAAAGGTGGAGTCATAAGTCCGGGACCCCGCTGGACGAGGCTCCTACTCTCGCCCGTTGGGCTAGAGCCCTTTGAGATTCCAGCCCCGAGGAATTGAGCAGGGCTGCCTCCCATGCCTCTCGGGAAGGGGAAGGGTTTAGGGGAAGGAAAGAATCCTTCTGACAGGCCCAAATCATGTGCAAGTTATCGGACAGCTCCCCACAGTGAAGGCAGCGCCCATCAGTTTTGGGGTCAAAATGTTTTGCTATTTATTTTTAAAAATTTTTTAACAAACACTGTAGGCCCTAAGTGGGCCCTAGCTGGAGAGGCGAGAAGAACACGTAATTGTGAATAAAAATTCATCGCGCGAAACATTAGTAAGGCAACTACAATGAGACATGTTCCACTCTTACAAGAAAATATACATAAATGCGAAACACGACAATTGCAGGAAACAACAAAGTGTTGTTCTGCAGGCGCCTGAGAGTTCGCTCATCAGCTTTACTCAGGCCCTTAGCAGGGGCCGGGAAAAGCTGCTGCCGTTCGCAATAAAAGTCCAGAATTTCCCTTGGGCCCCAGGGAGATTGACTGCGCCTTCATCGACATCCGGATGAATGCCATCACATGTGAGTATGAGGCGTTCAATTGTATCTACAGGTTTACCGCGCATAGAAAATGTGTCTTCTTCGTTAAATTTCTTTGTATAGCTGCGTTTCCTAAGACACCCTGATCTAGCTTCAAAGATTAAGGCACTGCCTGTTGAAGTGTCATAGAACAATTCCTCCTTGTTGTGCCCCTTCCAGTTTCGGCACAGTTATACGGTCTGTTTATTCTCCATAGAATTAATCTAGTTCTTACCTTCCGCGCTTTTACTTGTCGTTTGAAGCTCTTTATTTCTCCGTCCTAGTGTGCTGCATGCATACTGGTTAGTTTCCTAGCCTCCTTCCGCTGTTGTGAGTGAACGCCATTTCTCTTTAAATATTCAAAAACCTTAGCTGCTCACCTATTAGCAGCCAATTTCCTCAGGCGTTCTTCATATAGTACTTTACTCTGAGCTTCCCGTGCTTCGAACGATGCCCAGTCTATATCCACTGAACTGCCTCATTCGTGGTTTTTTCCGTCGGCACGTCCAATAGCTCTAAGATTGTTTTTTCTAATCTGTACTGAACTTCTGGTGCTAGGCACAAAACCGCATTCTCGAAAGCAAGCCCGGGCACATTATTCATTTTCAAACACCTCTCAGTACTTCATATCTGTTGCACCCACGTAAGGTCCTATGTCTCAGTATGCCGGCATCTCTTCGTCCTTTAGCCATAAAAGGCTGATTATGCTCTCCCGTGTAATCTGTCCTTCATTCGGCTATACGCTGAGATATGTGTGTTCATTTCATTGCCTAGTATTGCAAGCAGCTGATCAATTGTAGCGTTGAAAATCATCAACTCTCTTAACTGCACTAAAACAAACGTCTTTCGTCTCCTTCATTTCCACAACAATTAACCAGTTTGCAAATCTTGGTTATGTGCTAGCTTTAGAATATCGTCCGCGTAAATTAAACCGGGTAGCCGTTTCTCAAAGACCTTTCCGCCTAACCTGTGCGACCGTTTATAGCCTGTATTTCTTGCTTGTAGCCGTATTTCCATATTTTAAATAGAAATTATGACCAGCAGCGGTGATAGACGACAACCCTGCCTTAAGCCTTTGCTTACCCCGACAGTTGTTGTACTTCTTATTCCTACCCATGCAATTTGTACACTATTATCTCTTTATATTTTTTGTAGGGTATCAATAATCTCATGACCAATACCTTCATCTTTTAATATGTTCCACAGGAGTTTCCTGTTCACGTAGTCATATGCACCGCTTATGACTGGGAAGGATAAACACAGAGGTCTGTTTTCTGCCATAGCTATTTATCTACATTGGGCAAGCACTACGAGGCTTTCATTTTAGCGCCTACCCTTTCTGAACCCGTTATGAAGTTCTCCAAGTATATTTTACTTTCTACCCATGACTGCGTTTTTAATTTCACCACCTGCATTGCAAGCCTTTATATAACAGATGCTATCGGAACTGGTCTGAATGATTTTATGTTCGTCCTGTCTTCTTTTCCTTTGAAAAATGAAAGTCATTTTAGACTGTTGCGGGCCGCCTCGGTGACTTAGTGGTTATGGCACTCGGGTGCTGACCCGAAAAACACGGGTTCAATCCCGACCACGGTGGTCGAATTTCGATGAAGGCAATATTATAGAGGCCCGTGTACTGTGCGGTGTCTGTCAGTGCACGTTAAAGAATCCCACGTGGTTGAAATTTCCGGAGTCCTTCACTACGGCGTCCCTCATAGACGGAGTCGCATTGGGACATTAAACCCCCGTAAATGAAAGCAAACATTTTTTCCAGCTGTGCAGAATTGCCTTAGTTCACTAATGCACTTGGTGGGGATTTCGTCTTTCCCCACGGATTTAGGAATATCTCCTTATGCCTTTTTCCAGTTAAAAGCGGTCAGTTCTAAGCTGCTTTCTGCGGTGCTGTCTTGTGTTGCTCCCTTACTCGGGGAGATTACCCGATCGTCGCTTCTAAATGACTCAGCTATAACTGTTGTTATGTAGTTAACAGCGTCATCTCCCTCTAAACATTTTCCCTCGGCACCTTGAATCCGCTCCTTCTTACCCTGCCAGCATATATGATTCCAGAATTTTCTTGAGTCCACCTTTAGTTGCCTCGCAAACTTACCTCTACTTTCTTTTCTCCATAAAGTTCTCATTTTTGGTCTATTTTCTCTTCAGATAACCGCGCCTTCTTCACCTCTTTATGTTTCCATGAAGTCACAGCGCCATTGCAGGCAACCACCGCGCGGACGAGGCCTCGCGAACTGCTCACCACGACGGTGATTTCACGTCAATCCCCATTTCGAGATCTGACGCAGCGGGAATTCTTCGCGCACTTGCGCGGGACATCACGCTTTCCGCGTGGAATTCAGGGTAATTTTCCAATTCACGTTTAAAACCTTGGACCCAGGTCTGAAACTCCGGCTTCCATCCGGCCTACCACGACGTGAAGAAACTTTGCTGTGTCGCTTGTGGCTTGGTGTAGCTTTCAACAACCGCTACTCGTTCTTGATGGATATGGCTGACCGCCCTGCATGTTCCATCTGCGGGTGTGATGAGCCCGCATTCTTTGTGGCTGCCCTGCCCACAGCGCCGAAAGACAGTCTCTCTGCCGTGTGCTGGAGCGTCTAGGATCCGCGCCCACTGAAGGAAAGGAAGATTCTCGGCCACTGCCCGCCGCGATCGTCGGCGGTGAAGGCCTCCAAGGCACTGCTCTGCTTCTTTCGACTTTCTGACTTGCACGATAGGCTGTGACCTTACCGAACGCTGACTTTTCATAGTGACTTCAATTTTTCTGCTACTCTCCTTCTCTTTCTTTTTTATGCTGTCACCCCTTGCCCCGGTGCAGGGTAGCAAACCGATTATTCTTCCGGTTAACCTCCCCGCCTTTCCTCCTCCTCCAACACACGTCATCGTTTGATGGCCTCTTTAATTTCATTATTTCACCAGCTTCGTGGCTTCCTCTTTCCTTTCCAGTGGTTTTGCCACATTTACTTGTTGCATTTTCGTACTTCCGAATAGTTCCGAATATCACTTTTTATCACATGTTTCTCTGTTGCTTCGTCAATGCCTGCTTCTGTTAGCGCTATATGGCGGTGGTTTAGTTTTGCGTTCTTTTTTGTCACTGCTGCACTTCTCTTTTCATCAGCGCTCCCATCTGCAGACTAAAACTCCTTTGTTCACTTCCCATACAGTACTTCCCCTCTTCCTTTGTCTTCGTTTTTGAGAGCTTGCTATAGATTACTGAAATCCGGCGTGATTGGTCCCTCATATTTGGTTTCTCTGGTTACAATAAGTAGGTTTCGCCGCTCACAGAAGTCCAGCATTAACATTGTGCTACAATCTGTGTACCCATTTAGATCCTCGATGTGGACATTCATGTCGCCAACCGAATTATATCGGCACCATCTCCAAACTCTTTTATATCGTTACTGAGACGCTTAACTCGATCCTTAGTTTTCTGGACTGGATTCGTCTCGTATCCGTAGATATACTAACCCTAGCCATGTCCTTTAACCGACAATTGTTCCTGATATACAGACATGTTCTGTGCAAGATGATTTTATTTTTTTGCCAACTTCTTCCTTTACGTATCAGCATACCTACTCCTCCTCTCTCCTCTTTTTTGTTCGCTTGCAACCTTTCCAGACGTAGCCATCAATAAACGGTGGACCATGAGACGCGTCTCAGATCCCTGAGACGCGTCTTGGACAGTGCGTACACACACCTATTTCATCGTTCTTCAATTGCTGTTCTATTTCGAAACATTTAGCTCTTTTTCTACCGACCTGCATGCTTATGTAACTGATCCTTGTGTTAAATTTCTTTTTTGTAGTTTTCTTCCTGGACCTCCTAATGGGCATTCTCTGGGGCTAAGACTCCATTATTACGATTTTTTCGCATCCACCCACCCCTACGCCCAGAGCCCCCGTGGACACTATAAAAAACTACTGCCTTTCCTCCAGGCGCCAGCCAACCTCTGCTCATACCCTTCAGCTAAAATGGATGGCATCTCGCGTAAAGGCTCTGCCAAAGCCTGCAGTGTGCACTTCCCTGTCTATGTTTGCCACTTCAAAGCAATTTTCCAGGCTTAACCTCCTTATATCTCTTTGGACAACCACCACGTCCTTGGCAACGTCGCCGTTCCCTCCTTGCACCTAAGGCACTGTGCACACCACGATATGCACTTGCTCTGCTGTTGCCCTTATATCATTCACTCTCTCAGTTATTCTTTTCGCCACTTGCATGGCATCACCAATCAGGACATCACTTTAAAGACGGAATTTTGT
Source organism: Amblyomma americanum (assembly GCA_030143305.2). Classification (NCBI taxonomy): domain Eukaryota; kingdom Metazoa; phylum Arthropoda; class Arachnida; order Ixodida; family Ixodidae; genus Amblyomma; species Amblyomma americanum. Next base: position 101,892 of record JARKHS020007969.1, read on the forward strand.
AGCGTACCACTTCAACACACGAACACAAAGTGAGGAACACAAAGGAACAAATATACCTGCCATTCACCGGGCATATTTATATGTAACTTTTTTAAATTAATTGCCCTATTTGCTGCTCTATATCAGGGATCTGCAACAGTGAGAAAATATAGTAATGACGCTAAGTTTAACACAGCGTCGGTCATGTCTTTGCTATCACCTGGTTCAAAATATTTTTTGGGTAATATTTCCAGCGTCTATTAGACTGCATTAATTACTTGCACCTCTGACACGTCAAAGTACCACAACAATGTACTCATATTGTTCAGTGATAGTTGCGGTAACACTGAAGGCTAACTCCAACCGTTTATGCTTCCAGGCGCTGTTCTGCACGAATGCTGCAATGACTTTCTTGCAATACAAATCTGAATTGCGGGTAAATGTGCTCAAATATACCAGAGAGCGCCGGTGGCCCTTGTATTTCCACGCCTTTAATAGCGAAAAGTGTTGGATATCATGACCCATTAAACTGGAAAAGCCGCTTAGAAAAACATGAGATGCCCTCGGAGGAGCTAAACACATCCAGAGACACGTTCTCTATAGGATGGCTTCACGGTTTTAAATTTAACGTTCCGGTTTCGCCTCTTCGTCTATTCCTGTTTTTGTGAGCTTGCTATAAACTCTCTGTTTTAGTAAGCAGTAGTCAATGGTCGACTGCCGCTACGGGAATCCCCCACGATTTATCCTTCATATTTAAACCCTTCATGTAGTGCTGCTCGAACTTCTAGAACTAAAGTCCCGTGACAGTGTGCGTATCTTTGCAGACAGCGCCTTCTCTATTTTTAGAGAAGGCACTGCTTCAGATCATCGATGTGGCCATTCGTATCCCTTACGGAATGATTCCGAAATTGTGTCAGAGCGGTTTTATAGAGTCATTATGGCATTGTGCTACATTCTTTATTATCCTGCCTGTAGTTCTTCCCTATCAATAAATACGCTGCCGTAAGTCATGTTATTAGATGCCTTTTGCAATACCATGTACCGTAATACCGTTACCGGAGTACCGGGAGCCCGCTCGGCGCCAATGCGTATGCGCAAATTGCCTTGACAGCGCCAGATGGCGCCCGGTAACGCTAACGGTACAATGGTACACGGTATGCTAAAGGTGTCTATTTTTCCAGAAAAGATCTCCGAGGTCTTGACAAGTTGATTCTAATCTTTGTTAATTTTTTTTCATATGGACAATAAAGCTAACCCTTCCCCATTTCATCTCCATTATTGTTTTACCGCAGCCTCTCGAAATATAAACATAGATATACGGTAACTATTAAAGAACCCGGAAGTGTCTCTCGAACAGAGCATACTGGCCTTTTTCCTGTTACTTTATCTAGTATTCTACTTCTAATCATTTCACTCTCTTTAGGCCCCCTTTGCGTGTTTTTGTAAACAACCCAGTGGTAAACGTGACTGTTTATTTTTTCTTCCTTATATTTTCAGTGACCTCGTTTTAGGCCTGCCCTCAGTAAACACAATCTTTCTTCACTGCTATATAATGTGACAAACGGAGTTTCTGTGGGATTCCTAAAAAAGCTCCTGCGCGGCCTTTGAGACTCCAGCCTGCCTCTCCTTCTACGCTTCCACTGAAATGAAGTCCATATCGTTCAAAAACATCTGATGACGCCTGGCCTTCGCCATGACCTGTTTATGTCCAGGACTCAAAACTAATTTTATGTCTTAACTTCGAAATCGCCCAATTCATTGCTATCACATCATTGCTCCAGTTCATTGCTCCATACTCGTACCCCTCACACCATGAAGTCTACGATGCGCGCCCGCGGTACTAGTTACTGCTGTCACTAAGCACTAAACAACTTCTGTTTTCCTTCCGTCCAGTACATCTTTGAATACTGCCAGTGCCACAACAAGGTTAAGCACGCCAACGTTTTCTCACAAATTAGTCATAGTGCGCTACCACTGATGGTGGCCATTCCCCGCATTTAGTCCCTGTCTGTCTGTCTGTCTGTCTGTCTGTCTGTCTGTCTGTCTGTCTGTCTGTCTGTCTGTCTGTCTGTCTGTCTGTCTGTCTGTCTGTCTGTCTGTCTGTCTGTCTGTCTGTCTGTCTGTCTGTCTGTCTGTCTGTCCGTCCGTCCGTCCGTCCGTCCGTCCGTCCGTCCGTCCGTCCGTCCGTCCGTCCGTCCGTCCGTCCGTCCGTCCGTCTGTCCGTCCGTCTGTCTGTCTGTCTGTCTGTCTGTCTGTCTGTCTGTCTGTCTGTCTGTCTGTCTGTCTGTCTGTCTGTCTGTCTGTGTCTGAAGCCGGTTTTATGGCAGGCTGCTCAAGCATGCTCAAGCTGCCCATAGTGTCAGGCGGCAGTGCAATTAATCGAGAGAGGCTGCTCGCGAAGAACAGCCTGGATCGTAACCAAGGTCCCATCGATGGCAGCACCTGCCACAAAAGAGCAGTGGACCGTCGCTGGAGCGCTGTACCATTGCGCCAGGAGTGGTAGGAGGACTCCCAGTGATCTAAGAATGTAGAGAACGACCTATTCCGCGTATATGGACATTAACTCATTACAGCTATCTCAACAACTCCCATCAGTGAACACAGGATCGGAACAGCGGAACCAAACTGAAAAAACGAACTGCTAGCGCACGTTATTCTGATATGTCCTAACTACGCAAATCGAGCATAACTTTTTCCTTCTTCTTGCACTTCGTCTCTTTGTCCCTCTGGAAAGCCCTGAATCCTACGCGCCTATATCTCTATCCTGTGCAGCATGGCTTTCTCACACCTCATATGAGTATGGAGCGATTAACACCCGCGCACTCGCTCCCTCTCTGGCAGCTACCTGCGGTTGCTTGCTGTTGTTACTCCAGCTCTTTGGTTTAGTCTATTGGCTGACTCCAACCATGACCTTCTCTCTCCACTTCATATTGTTCTCTTCCTCCCTATACTTCCTGACTTCTCATAAACTGCTGCAAAAAAAGTGCAGCCGACAAATAAACGCCACACAGTAAAGAAGGCGCGATACAACAGATTCATAGCTGTTCCTATTCAAATCTTGCCCACCTCCTCCTGTCACACGTCCTCCTGCCAGGACCGTGCAAGTCCCGTCCCTGTGTCTTGCGCTGGCATGTCTGTCATTGTCGTAATCGATGTCGATGGCGGCCAGTTGTGTTGTCCTTCCATTTTAGCAAGCCGTACCCTACGTTTTTCTTTTTCGCCAGCTTCAAACTATAGCTGCCATTCTTGAGCATCCGTCGCGGCGCTAGTGTGGAGTATTATCCTTCCATCCTGTTCAGTCGCACACTCAAGACCAAAAAACTGGATAAGAAATCTGCTGCTTCGTCGGCTTATCCAAATAAGACATTTTTTTTTGTGCGAAGTTCCCGAACCCTTCGCAGTCATTATGTCAAACCTGTTTTCGCTTAGCCATCTTTGCACCGCTTCATTACTGCTACCAAAAAAATATAACAGAATATGCTAAGGATAACGCCACTTGCAAACACGTGTGGAAATAAATTGGGTGTGCAATAAACGCCCAGTCCCACTTCGAAAAACCATAACCTATCTTTCGGTAATGAAGTTTAATGTGATAGCGTTAAGGAGCCCGTGTCGCGAAAAATCGGATGTCGGCGTTGGTGTCGTTGACCGTGGCCGAAAAGTCCTCAAAGATGTTCTCAGAGAAGCAACTTAAGAATCAGGTTGGCCACCTGGGTCATGTGATATTCTTGCGTTATCAAAACCTGCTCACCGAATTGTGAGCAAATTGGCCACCGTGGCAGGTGGCAATGGAAATCATAATTGGTCGCGAGAGGTTGCTCTGGAAGTCTAACCTGGGACGCACGAAGACCACAGGTGGCTGCTCCTGCCATCGCAGCGCAGTGGTGCATCGCTTAATCGCTGCACCACTGCTCTAGGAGCGGTATGAGGACTCTCAGGAATCTGTGAATGCTACGCAATGATTGGCCCGCTCCGAATATACGAGAATTAGGCCATTAATGCTACAGCGTCGCGTCCCTTTCAATTTTTTCAAACTCTTGGGAAAGCTAAATTAGGACTCTTAAAACTAAATTTAAGACACACGAATTAATCCTAACAAATCAAGTTCTTTAAAATCTGGCTGTTGAAACATAGATTAAACCTCCTCCCAAAACTGCGGCTAACACAACCTAATATTCAAAATATTAAAAGAAAATATTGATAAGTTGGACGTTTTGAAATACCTTCTGCTTCGTCAGTCGTCCGCGTGGCCAGGGACTACATCGGCAATCAGAAGAGCTGCGAATTATGTGCCCTCATCGCAGAGCTGTCAGCCGCCAAGGGATTTGGCGACCACTATCTAGCTTTCTGAATTACAGTGCCAGTTAATTGCTTTTCACTTTTTTCTAAACTTTATTCTTTTCCTTAATCTTGGCAGAGCTAAACATTTTCGTCCCATGTTCTGAGCTACTTTGTTTCGATTTCAATGACGACATGTGTTAGTTTTTTTAATTGTTTTTTGGGGAAAGGAAATGGCGCAGTATCAGTATCATATATCGCTGGACACCTGAACCGCGCCGTAAGGAAAGGGATAAAGAAGGGAGTGACAGAAGAAAGGAAGGAATGGGTGGTGTAGTGGAGGGCTCCGGAATAATTTCGACCACGTGGGGATTTTTAACGTGCACTGACACCGCACAGCACGCGGGCGCCTTAGCGTTTTTTCCCCATAAAAACACAGCCGCCGCGGTCGGGTTCGAACGCGGGAACTCCGGATCAGTAGTCGAGCGCCCTAACCACTGAGCCATCGCGGCGGGTGATGTGTTAGTTTTCAAGAATGTTTTTGTGGACCACCACTAAATACTTCTCTCGTTCGTGTGTGCTGCTGATGAGCTAATTTTTGTCACACTGCTCCTAATACCAAGAACTTAAAAAGCTGACCATTTTCTCCTTCAAGCCTAGAAAATAGACCCGGAGCCGGAGTACCCGGGTTAGAACCCGGCCATGTTTCGGTAGATACGAAACGCAAAGGCGCCTGTGTGCTGTGCGATGTCAGTGCACGTTAAAGATCCCCAGGTGGTCGAAATTATTCCGAAGCCCTCCACTACGGCAGCTCTTTCTTCCTTTCTTCTTTCACTCCCTCCTTTATCCCTTCCCTTGCGGCGTGGTTGAGGTGTCCAGAGATAAGTGAGACAGTTAATGTGCCATTTACTTTTGGTCAAGAACCAATTTTTTCTAGAATACAGCTTTTGGAATCCACCAGAAGATATTTATTGCTTCGTTCACTGCAGCCGCAGTCTACCGAAATTTCGTGTTTCGGGTACGTGCTTAGTAAAGTATTATTTCGGTTTAACTCAACCTGACCTATCCTCAAAAAGGAGAGTGCTGGGTCTTGAATAACGCACATAGTTTCTGGATTTTTGCATTTATCTGCTCTGTATTACCGCATTGTATCTTCTATAGATGCAACGTACTAGTCAGTCACCAGTGGTGGGAGTGTCCAAAGTATACACACGCCTTCCGCAAATGCCCCAGCGTAGTGTCACCCAAGTACACAAGTCTCACTCATTGGTGGACGTGCCCCGTATCTCTTGAATCAATAGTGAATGTAGCTGGCTTATGTTAAAGACGCTAGAAGCTTTGCTAGCGTCTAGGCACGCCTCCCGTTTCCAGCCTGACAATATGTTGCCGGATTAAAGATATGGTAACTACATAGAATCTGTCACTACATATAAATACTAGGACGTCCACATTTCTGCAGACCTCTCCTGGTCGCACCACATCGAGTACATTTAACAACGCTAACCGCATGTTGGGCTACGTATGCCGAAAATTGAGGAAAATCCCGTATTCTCTTAAATTATTGCTTTACCAAACGCTGATTCGTTCAAAACTTGAATATGCATCTGCTGTATCGGATTCCCACCACGAAATTCTAATAACTTCGCTGGAGGTAGTCCAAAGTTATGCCGCGCGTTTCATTTTATCTAACTTTATATCGTGGCGCAAGCGTAACTAGCATGAAAACTTACCTCTATTTGCAGTTTTTGGCATGCTGCAGAAAATTAATTCGTCTCATTGTTTCCCATAAATTGTACCATCATTCCACTCTACGGAACGCACTCATTGCTCCTCCCCACCATGTTTCAAGCCGCACTGATCATCGCCACAAGGTTGGAATTCCAACATTTCACACCTTATCAGCATTCCATTCCTTCTTGCCTCGTGCTTCACGGGAATGGAGCCAGGTTTCTGCTAAAATTATCGACATCAATGATAACCAGCATTTTCGCAACACAATCGCTAACATTGTATAAAAAGCAGAAATTTCTTGTAATCCCCATTTTCTTTATGTATTTTTCTATCCATTTCCCCCTTTAATGCCTCTGACTCTGAGGGTTCAATAAATGAAATGAAATAGAATGAAAGTGTTCATTGATAGCAGATTGTCACAGTCTTACTAATTATCCCTTTTCCTAAACTTTTTTCTCGCTGGCTGCAATTGGGAGCCGCTGACATAGCATTCCAGACGCCATGACAGTTCTCTCTATATAGGTTCTAACTCTTGTACGAAGATGTCTCGAACATTTATTTTACCACCATCTTCATGATCAGCTAACGACGTCCACAACAGCGCAGAAACCCCTCCTATTGATCTAGAAAGAAACCTCTCCTGCGCAAGCTGCGGCCGCCTGCTCCTCAGAAAATTCAACTTATGCTCTCATACCTGTTTCTCTGCCGCCCCAAGATACGCTTTGCGTCTTTTGGAATCCACTTTGTTACGCTTAGCGGCCATTGGTTACCCCCCCCCCCCCCCCCCCCTTTGCATCACGTCGCCTGCGTAAGGCCGTTTCTTCTACTTTATTTCAGGTCGGATGTTGTAAACTCGCGCTTATTCTCTGGCCCGCTCTGCCAACGAGTTTCCGTAACTGACGTTTGCGTATGCTTGCTGGTGTTAATGCCGCATGTCACACTTAAACCTTAAACTTCAATGAGTGCTCGATGGGTCAGATAGAGGCATTCCGGTGTGATCCGAGATGTTAGCTAAGTGAATTGTGCTGTGGTATTTCTTGGCGTAGAAAGCACAGCTTAATGCGGAAGAGGGGATGCTCTTACCTGTGGAATGTGTCAGTCTTAGCGGTGCTCTTCAGTAAGGCAAGTTTAATGTTCGCTCTTGTGGGAATGCTGATATGTGGGAGCAAAGACTGAGTCATGCGTGTGAACTACCATGCAGCGTTGTGAGCGCTGTGTGGAGTCTGCGTGATTTTATTAATGCAACAGCGAACAACTATTTTCCAAAAATAAAGTGACAAGACACTCAATACGCCAAGAACAATCAGTTCTCTTCAGATAGTCGCTGTAGATTAGGCAGAAACAACACGAATTTTTAACCGTTTCGCATCTTGCCCCTAAAGCACCATCGCTGACACAGAACAATCAGGTCATACTTTCTACTTGAGAATCTCGCCACGTACATTGTGCACGAAATTATTTACGGATACAAATAATGTTCTTGCTGTACATCACTCAATAACGCGCGCTTCGACACCAGTTTCCCGTCAGTCTAGAATATGACGAGCTGTCGAAGACAAAAAATAAGTTGTGGCTCATAACTCATAACTCATAACTCATAACTCATAACTCAAGCTCATAACTCTCTGCAATTCAGTTTCAATCTAAGCTCGTGTGTATTTTATTATTCCATATTGTATTATATAACTTTATTTCGTACATTCAGGCGCTTCTGTCAATATCACCACTTCGCTCCAAGATAAGAGAATGACACACACAGTGATATGATGCATGATGCTCCAACATTTCCAAATGTATCAAATGCATTCACTCCACGCTTGTTCCCGTTCATCAAGACGTTCACGTAAAAAAAATCTTGGGGGCTCTAGGGCACGAAGAAATGTGCGTCTGCAATGAATCACTCACTCGATTTTCACCAGTGTTAATTACCACAAAATGGGGTAGCGATTCACAATCACTCACTGGCATATCTTGAGAACACACCAAATGAAAACTGACTACGTTAAAAGATGAAAACTGCATATTATCAAACATATATCTGCGCATTTGTAGAAAAACTTTAAGCTCTGGATCCCCGAAGTCTAACTCACGCATGATAACTTTAGAGGTCGTGTAATCTCTATACAAGAACGCTACTATTAAAGAATCTCAGACTGCCGTGCCAATGTTTTAGTTTTAGTTGATAGAGGTTGTGTCTAGAATGCTGGGACTAATAAAATCCTTCAGAAATTTCCTCGGCTGCATTAACCACGTCCTTAAACATACGCAAGACTTCGAAACATATAAGCGTAGTAAGCGTAGGTCCCGGGAGACCAACTACTTGGTGAAGAGGAGACGAAACCTCTAATATAACAGCTAACAGTGGTTGGACCCTTTAATGAAACCATATTTGATGAGACGCCTTTGGATTTCTATTGTAAGCGCATGTCTGAATTAGTGCAGAATGTGTTAAATCCACCCGCTAAATTGGCATGTACAAGTAGCAAAATAGCCAGTTAAACTAAAAAACTACATCTTTACAGGACCATGCTCGAATAGAAGTCTTATGTAAAAGCTCTTTAGCCGCAAGCCAACAGCAAATTTAAGCCAACGGCTTGTTGGAAGTGTACGCTTTAGTTGCCAATTTTCGTCCATTCACTTCTGCCTTTCCTTGAAGGTAAGTTTCTACAGGTTACTAGTGTACCCGCCATTACTTTATGGCCACACCCTTTGTATCGGGCGAGCATCTTACAGTGCCGATGTTTTGCAAAATAAAACTTTTTTACGAGAAAAAACGGAAAACATAAACACAGGAGCCAGGAACGCGACAAAAAAGCACACACACACACACACACACACGCTACTAAGTTAACGCGCAGAAAGGTAGAATTACTGTGAAGTTCAGGAAGGGAGACAAGTCTGCCATTTATCGAGGGCACTAAAATAGGCCAAAATATTCCAGTCATATAGATCGATTATGGTGCAGTCGTCACTCGCAAGTTGGCATTCAATTGTTTCACTTGATCGGCGCTGGAGGGCACCACAAGATTTGAAAGCTAGAGTTCTTGTTGCCGGCATTACTACCGCAAAGTCGCCCAAACTTTGCCACTTCGTAATCGTAGTAGTCATATTTGTATTATAGCGTCAAATTATGTGTATTCGTTTGAGACATATAAATGTATATTTCAACTTACATCGCATGTCTTCGGCTACCAAAGTTAAGAATTTAGTTACCTTGTGCGCTTTATCCCAGAGTGTACAGAAGGGAGGGTGCAAAATAACTGCCCGATAAGCGAAAATATTTGTTCTCAATGAAGATGTAATTTTTTATGACTATTCCTGTCAAAGATATACCAATAGTCCTGTTATGTATGCGCGTGAAAAGGTCCTTAAAAAGATGTAGCTAATGCGCGTTTTTACACAAGCAAAACTCTCAAGCCACTGGTTTAAAAACAGGAACCTATGTGAAAACGTCCACATTGCGTAAGTTTTTAATCTAGTCGGAAACAAATTACGACTTGAAAAGCAGTGACAAGAGTTGTTTTTGAGGATGTCACTATATTTTTTTGATAAATAGTGTAGAATGCCTCAGCTTGTGGCGATGCTGTCTAAACACTCTAATTGTACGGGCTACTTGGAGCATTCTCTTAAGTTAACCGCAAACAAAATCTTGCTTTTTCTTTTCATTAGTGGGAAAAATTTACTTCGCAGCGATATACATTGCAAAAGTTAACTTTATATAGCATTGCACCAACACCGTCCAAGGTTTTTTTGCTGATATCACAACCTTCTTGAAGTCTTCCATCTGGTGAACGTTGTTACGGTGATATCGCCACCCTCGCTTAGAAGTATAAATTTGGTATACTTCGCGAGAAGGGTCTCGTACTCATAAAAAGAAACAACTTGTTAGTTTTTTACGGGTTAAAGAGTGCAGGAAAAGAAGCGTTGCAGTCCACTCCCAGGAACACAATTGTAGCTTATCTCGTAGGTCAGTGTTGAGGAGTTGATAAATGTAGTAACCGACAGATAATAGTCAAACTTTTCATTACGAAATTATAGAGTAGATAAATTGCCACTGCCTTCTTTTTCGGAGAATAAGTCTAGATGTAGTGACTGCGTAATAAGCGTGGCGCAGTCAGGGACCTTTTAGAACAGTAATGACAGATTGGTAGCAAAACAGTCACTGTCGACAACTGTCGCATTGTTTTCGGAGGAGTTTTAAACCGTCAGGTTAAAGAATTGAGAACATGTGCAGGGAGCAGTTAGACACGCGACAAGTGCGAACGCCGCGCTGGACTTGTTTAGATTTTATATGGTATGAAGGTGATACAAGACTGTCGAGTATTAAATCTAAGAATTTAGTAAAAGCGCATTTATTACTAGCCATTTGGTTTAGAAGTTTATCTCTAATGCGGGTCACTTCACCAATAACTTAATTAGGTGATGTCACAACTGTTCTACATAAGCTCGTAGAGACACCCATAGAAGCTATAGGTGATTTAACTGCAGCTTGTGTAGTTATGACAACGTTTCTGTGGGAAAAAAATTCTGTAGTCGCGTTTACTGGCAGCGATATTATTTTGGTAAGAAAGGTACGAATGCTTCTTCTGGCAAAATCATAGTGTATTTAGTATACCTTCTAAAAAACTTGCAATTTGGCGGCCCTCATTGTGTAGTACCAAAAGTACGTATCAAAAGATGGTGCTTGATATTGCCCGTTTTATATAGCAGTGTATTTTGAGATTTGGGTTAAAAGACGAAAAAACTAATACAATACGCTCTAAGGAGCTGCGCTAGCACCTGGCGTGAGAAAAGAAACTTTGGCTCTCTGAACCTACTTGCGCAAAGTTTACCACCTGAATGAAAGGTGTCAGCAGATCTTTTGCTGCGAGGTCAGGCAGCTTCGCTCTTGAATCGTGTGCAACTCCAGCTCGAATCTGACACAAAAGTAGCTAAAGGCCAAGCCAGAAGAACCATTGACACCGTATATAAAGGAGATGGGGTCTTGAATTCGCCTTTTTAGCAGTCCTGCACCATGGTGTCGATTTCGGTTTAGATATGTGCCAAAAATTACTACGGCAATTTTAGCATAAAATAGCCGTGAAAAAAGAGAGGGGGCCGCGCTTATTAGCGGGACGAGGCCTATGAAACTCATAGGCTGGCTTGTGTTGTGGCACTGAGTGGCCGATCCTGGATGTTTTCGAAGTATCCTTCGTCCATGTCGTCATTCTCTGTTCGAATCTCCATCTTCTGAACGACCAACCGCATTAGCGAAAGTTGCTGCTCCATGGCCCTAGAGATCTCCTTCAACCTGCAATCAAACAGTAAGTCAATAACTGGTTGACCCAAGTATTTATTGCTCAAATATTTAATGTTTAATGTTATATGTTATTACAAAGTTTTTTTCTTTCTCCCTGTCCGTCGCGCCAAACTTTTTATTCCGAAACACTCACCAACTAGCCCAAGTTAAGGTGTTATTGATTGCTTAGTCAGCTGTACATTCTTTACTACCAGTAAACTACAGGGAGCATGTTTCCTTAGCACACAACAGTTTCTGCAAAACAAGTGGATGAACATACCAAAACTACTCAAAAAAGTCATTGCTGTAGTTGTTTGCTTACATATCCTAGGTTCCGGCCTGCAGCAGGTACATTAAAGATCTAAGAAAACCCCCCTATTTTCACTAAACTTACGAGATCTGGTTACAAGCGACTGTTTAATGCCGTACTTTCATTTATTCCCTGATGACGCCATTCCTTGTCCAGAGTAAGCTGCAACTGCAGCGCTGGCGTGATGGTTTGAGCATCAGCCTCGCATGCGGGAGGTGCGGGGTTCGATCCCTAGTGCCGCCGGGTGCCCACAAGTGGTACATTGCGTGCAAGCTTTCCCCTGCCTGGAGCTCGGCTACTTTAGGGCGAAATGCTTTGGAAATGGGTCTTTGACCTCACCTTGTACATTTAAAAACTACCTTGTGCCAACGAGCGCTCTATGATCAAAACTGCCATTGAACTATAAAAATTCATCATCGTCATCATCATCACGTAAACACGATGTAGCTGACCATGTCAAGGCTTAAAGCGACAGAGCTCTTAGCACTACGGCTATTTTCGGGGATTCGCAAAGTTTGTTGTTAGGCACGAAGATAAAAAAAAATCTGCCAACTTTTCTCCTGGGACAAATCACGTGCCTCACGCTATCTTTCTAACGCGAGGCTAACAATCCTAACGATGTGATGATGATGACCACACAGTCATAAAAACCGTGTTTGCAGTGCAGTTACATGATTTCATAAGCAACATCACAGCGAGCTGACATCATCCGTGGACTCGTGCGAAGAATTAGACGAGGCACAGTCTACCACTTACCTTCGTTTCTGCCTGTTCAGCTCCACGACCATCTCTTGCGTGGCAGCGTCAGGTATTCCACTCCCAGCGGCAAGGGCCCTGTTTCGCTTGCCGTTTTCTTTGGGACTTGCGAACCAGCGTTGAATGGTCTGCCACTGTTGCCAAAAAATACGCGCACTAAAAATACCACTCTTTGTGCAATTTTGTCTATCGCATTTCTTACTGCTGATGTTTTCCCAGTTCTACAATATTAGTTTATAGTGGAATTCATGCTGGCATGTATAATCGTTCTCTGCTCAGGAAAAGATATTGTGGAAGCGAGTAATGAGAAATGCAACATTATTTTAGCCCAGATTAATTCTAATCCCTTGAATGTGTGCTATCAGCAGTAGGATCTAAGCGTTTGCGTCTACCGAAAATAATCGTACGAAAAAACGAGTCATGGACATGGTAGGAATTAACGGTTGTGAAAGGCGGAATGATTCCGAACGTTATGCTCGCAGCATTCAATAATTAAGAATATGCAGCGGATGGAGGCGAGAGATGTAAGCCGAAAAAACATCACTTGTAAATAAAAAAGGCTTATAAATATATGCATCACACAATGATTGCGGTAATGCAAACCTGAACCCTGGTCTGATGCCCGTAGTGCACGGACATTGATTTTTTTAGCCATTCCTATATACTTCACTTCAACATGCTCACTTCAGATTGCGCAGCCCAACGATAAAGGTGCAGGTATCTCTCTTACAACGTAAGACGAAGACCCCTTTTGGTTCGGGTACACGTAGACCTCAGTCTTGTCAACCATGGTCAGGATGCGACGAGGAAGCTTCCGCTCAAGGTCAGTATGAAGCTCCACCTGTGGTCCACACAATATGAAATTTTTCTCCGAATGAATTTTATAAGCATAACAAACGACAGAAAACCAAATTATAATGAGCATATTAGGTCTAAAAAACGCCAAGTTACGCTCTGAAAGATACGCATACTTTGAACACTTGACATTCCATCTCTTGCAAGAGTTATATTAGATAAACTGTAACAAGATAGTTGATTTATGATGCATGCTACATTGTTTCCTGACATAATACGCATCAAAATATATGCCTTCGACACGGCGCTGTTAAGATAAGCATAGGATTATATATTTTCATGATTGAAGGACCCATGTCTTTATTACCGGTCACACCTTTTCTCGTGTTACTGAAAGTGGGAAGGGTTTCAGGGGAACAGGCCGTAAGCTAGTGGTAGTGATGGGCGAAGAGTGCTTTCCTCAGCGTCTTCCATTTGCAAATGAATATTTCACTAATTCAAAAGTTATGCTTGCTTTTCTCTTTTGCTCTGTTGCGTTTTCTGCTTCGTGCAAGCGTGTAATGCAAGCAAGAAGGAGTATCGACCACTGATCACGAACATTTCACAGGACGATACCTCATGTGTGCCGAGAGTGGCCGAGGCGGCTGCGCCTGCACATTTAGTTTATAAACATTCGCTGAAAGAAGATGTAGTGCGGGATTTTGCACAACATTCCAAAGATGACACAAAAACGTGTTTGTGAGGAGGATTGTTACAAGAAGTTGTTAATTGAGAGATTGCCAGTGTATTGTTTTACAGCGCTAAATGATTAGCTTCGTTTCCCTATTTAGCAAAGTCATCGGTCACGTTCTTTTCGCAAAGTGCCCCGCACCGCCTCAATTGTCATCAGGTCCTGTGACCGTCACGGCAAGCAGCCCGTGCTTCGTGCCTCATGGTAGCTCAAGTGCCATCAGATTAGGTAGTAGTTGTCTACCCAGTAATTCTCTCACTTCTCGGTGGACACCTCCACCACGCCGTGAGGAAAGGGTTAAGGAGGGAATGAAAGAAGGAAGAAAAAGAGGTGTCTTCATGCGGGGCTCCAGAATAATTTCACCTACGTGCTGTTCTTTAAGGTGAAAGGCATCGCACTGCACACGGGTATCTTCTTGGAATCGCCTCTATCGAAACGCTATCGAATGCGGCTGTCGTGGTCCGGATAGATTCAGCGTGCTCGGAACTGCATCCGGAAACTAAACCATGCCTTGAAGGAATTGCTAAAAGATGGGGAAAGAAAGAGAGTAACGGTAGTGGGGCGGGGGTTTCAGTATGAATTAAGATAAACTGGGGTTCTGTAATGCAAGCTGGCAGCGCGTACTGTATGGACATCTTTTCCTTTTTGCACCCATCGAAACACTGATGCTGCGGACCGAATCTGATGCCCCGTTATCGAGCTCAGCTGTCGATCACCGTAAACACTATGCCACCATGAAAACTGAAAAGTAATTTTGTGGGACCGGAACGCAGAGCAACTCTTTCAATTGTGGGTGGGCACCTCAGAGGCACAGTGATAAAAGATATGAAGGAAAGAGCGAAAAAAGAGAGAAAAAGATGCCGTACTGGAGAACAAAACGAAAATTTATACAATGAAGGCTTGTGAGTGGTCCTCAATTTTGGACTCCATTTGTTCTTGCCAACCTTCGAGCCTTTTCGACCAGCCTCATCTAATGGCTTGGATATGAGTTGGCCAGCTTACTCTCCCAATTAAATTGAAATTGATTTTTAGGGAAAGGAAATGGCACAGTACCTATCGCATATAACGGCGGACACCTGAACCTCGCCGTTAGGGAAGGAATAAAGGAGGATCTAAGAGAAGAAAGAGAGAAAGAAGTGCCGTAGTGGAGGGCTCTGGAAAAATTTCGACCACTTGGTGATCTTTAACGTACACTGAAATCGCACAGCACAAGGGTGCCTTGGCGTCCCGCCTTCATCGAAACGCGGCCGCTGTGGTCGGGTTCGAACTCGGGAACTCCGGATCAGTAGCCGAGCGGTCTAACCACTGAGCCACCACGACGGGTCTTTATCTCTCTCTCTCCCAATGCTCTGGTTTCGAATCGGGCATTTGATCTGTTGCTTTATTTCTTTGACCTGTCCATCCTATGTACATACTATATTGTGAATATTTCACCACAGGGGAGGCAGTATGGCTCCTAGTGGGTGGAAAACATGACATGTAATAATTTGGATTGGGGTATGCGCCTGTTTGCAAATCTTGTAATATTATTTTTTGTGCTTTATTGAGCGACTTGCGTCCAGGCGGATATGTTCTACGTTGTATTGCGTTGTGTGCAGAAATGTAAACAGGTGTAGGATTCCACTCGCCTCAGCTTCTAATGGAATCCTGTTAGCCATTTCTCGGCAACTCGTGTGATCCGCGAGGTTGCTACTTAAACAAGGGTGTGCAGGAGACCACGTAAAGGTGACCAGTTTTATCATTGTCAATTGCTGAAAATTGAAATTGGTTTTAAGGAAAGGAAATGGTGCAGTACCTGTTTCACATATCTCGATGGACACCCGAACCGCACCGTAAGAGAAGGAGCAAAGGAGGGAGTGAGAGAAGAAAGAGGTGCTGTAGTGGAGAGCTCCGGAATAATTCCGACTACCTGGGGATATGGAACGTGCTCTGACATCGCACAACCCACGGGAGCCGTTACGTGTCGCCTTCAACAAAACGCGGCCGCCGCGGTCGGATTCAAACCTGAGCACTCCGGATCTGTAGCCGAGAGCCATAACCACTGAGCCACTGCGGCGGGTTGGGTCGATTGCTGGATGACAGGGCTCCGGAATATTTCCGAACGCCTGGGGTTCTGTAACATGCGGAACCATTGCGCTGTGTACGGGCGCCTTTTGCGGGTCAGCTTAAAACGCGGATGTTATCTTAGGGTTCTTTGGAGTACAACGTCTTTTAAAGGAGGGCACTAGCTTGTGTGATAGGAGACAAAGGCTTGGTAGAGAGAAAGAAAAAAATTAAAATTGGTTTTGAGGAAAGGAGACCCAGTAACTGTTTGAATTAACGGTGGACACGTCAACTGCGCTATGAGGAAAGGTACGAAAAAAGGAGTGAAAGAAGGGCGACAGAAACAAAGGCAGAAGTCGAACCCGACCGCGGCGGCAGCGTTTCGATGATGGCGAAAGGCGCCCGTGTGCTGTACGATGTCAGTTCACGTTAAAGACCCCCAGGTGGTCGAAATTATTCCGAAGCCCTCCTCTACGGCACCTCTTTCTTCCTTTCTTCTTTTACTCCATCCTTTATCCCGTCCCTTACTGCGCAGTTCAGGTATTCGCGGAGATACGGGACAGATATAGTGCCATTTCCTTTCCCCAAAAACCAATTTGGAGGTCTTCCGATGAATTTATACCTGGGGTAATTTTTAATGGGAACTTACATCGAACATCACGCTGTGACTCTGTTTCCGCGCCTACAAAAGACGGCCATCACGGCCGGCATCGAAATTGCAGCCACAGAAGGTGCATCTTTTCGCAAAAGTTCTACGTAGGTTCAAAGAAAGTACACAGGGTAGTATGCTTACAATACTGAAAGCCTTGAACGTAGCGTGAAGAAAGAAATTAAGTAAGGGGTGAAAAGAGCGGAGCCTTGAAAGAAATTACGGTTCCGCTAGCCATTGCTGAACATTTGCAATTTAAACAGCAGTTGTAAATGTGTGAATGTTTTTTTGATGTGCTAAGGACCCTTGTGGTCTACAAGCCAAACACTACACAAGGACTAGCGATTATGACAATAAAGAAGAGAAATCATGAAATTCACGGTTTAGATTATCGGCCCATTTGCAATGCGTGTGAACTTGCCTGCATTGTGAGCCTCTTGAGCTGTGCGTTCCGGCGAACGGTTTCAATGTCGCCAACGGCCAAACCAATCTGAAAGAAAAGTGACGATCAGCTTAATAGCGGCAGTAAACAGCGGGCTTAAACATAGCACTGTGTTCCATTCGCTGCTTTTGTTCGGCCCTCGACAGATTCGTCCTTCTATGACCTCGCCTTTGCATTGTGGTGGCAGTGCCCAGGTGATAACTAGCCCTCTGGAAACCCGTGTCAGGGTGGAGCCATCTTACGAGATTCGGGAGGCGGCTTTCTTAGAAGAAATCGACTTTGTTTTTAATCAGGAAACGTTAACACTTCATCGTCTAACACATCACAGTTGACTCACAGAGAGAGCATGGTGCGGAGAATCATGTGCTGCCATACCAACGTTTAGGCTCTATTGATGTGGAGATGAAACACGGGAGTAGCCCTCTATCGTGACTTGTCTCATGGTAGTTTTGTGTATTTGAAATTATGCTGCCGTATTTTCACACGTAGCAACTCGCCTAATTTGAATCAGTGCTCCCATCACCAGTTGTGGGGCAGTTTAACATTAACATTTTCGAATGGCGCTCACGAGCAGGTTCATCAGCAGGATGGGCATGAGGACGATGAAGACGACCAGGAACCAGGTGGCGGCCACAATCTGGTACCAGGCGGAGGACTCGAGTGCGCGCATGGGCCGCAGGTAGGTGCCCAGGAAGTCCAGCTCTCCGAGCATCATGGTGCCCACACGCACCAACGAGATCACCGGGTTGTGGAAACCCTTGTCGCTCATGTTCTGCAATGGTGCAATGGTACACGGTGAGTATTAGCAGCCACAAAAGAGCAGGATTAATTGACAATTATCAAGTCTAAATTGATTAAATTGACGTCGAAAGTAATATTAACGGAGAATTAAAACACTCTGGTCTATGAGAATGTCCATGTTGCTCCTGCCAGTGCCGCAAAAATGAATGGAAGATCACCGAAAGCAAAACGTAGGCATTGTCTTTTTAAAGATATTTGCTTGAATAATGTGATCATCGCCGGCGCAGAACGGGAATAATATGGCAGTAATTCGTCTTGCACTGTACTCAACTGTCATCAAAAATTAATATCCAGTAGAAGCCGCTGCCTAAAGGAAAAAACAAATAAGAACTTGAGGAGAGCACTCAATAAGTCTTTTATACCGGCAACTAGGAGTAAAGCGGGAAGAGGCAGAAAACTAATACAGCCAATGTTGGCTACATCGAAGCTGTTTATAAAAATTATGGGTCTAATGAAGTTACATACTGGATGTTCCAGCTAACTATAGCCAGAGTTTAAAAATATGCCGCGGCACTCTAAGATGACGCGACTGAATGCGTCTTGCTGGCTATTCTATGGAACAAGTCACACTATTTTTTCTATTGGGGTTAATTGCATAATTAGTCGATATTAACTAACTTCGTAAAAAATGAAGGTAGGTGAAAACTTCCAGCGACAAAGTTGCAGAACGGTCCTCGGTACCGTCAAACGTTCCGTGTAGGAACGAAGAGATCATTTTGCCCAGTGTGCTGCCGCTTGAAAGGCGACAGGGCAGCGACGCAGCAATTGGGTGTGCGATTCACGCCAGCCGCATGCTTCTTTAGCAGCGGTTCGCGATAGCGATAAGCAGACGCAGCCGTTATCGCTTGAGCTAGCCTAAATCGCACAGCCGGTGCGTGAGTGGCAGCCCTGTCACCTTTTCAGCTGCAGCTCACCCGCCAAATGATCTGTTCTTTGCAGAAGTTCGAAATGATTGCAATCGCGGCGCTCAAGCGGACATGTCACGTGGTATCTTTTGTATTTCGCGTGCGTCTACAGTGGGCGAAAAGAAAAAAAGCTAATACGCAGTAGATGGAAGGGGGTTAGAAACATTAATCGGACATTTTGGGGACCGTTCTACAACTTTTTCATTGGAATTTATCATCTAACTTTGTTGCCTGCGGAGTTGGTTAATTATTCTAGACAAATTTCCAAGCAGGCGAAATACAAAAACAGTGTGACTTGCTCCATACAATACACAGCAACATGCATTTGGTCCCGTCGTCTTAGAGTGCCGCTGCATATTTTAAACCCTTGGCTAAATTTAGCTGGGACGCCCTGAGGATTTGTCTTGCAGCCGTGGAGGACCACGTTATTACGAGGAAAAACTACCCTATGATGGAAAATTAAGAACCCCATCTTAACTACCCTACGACAGAACATAGAAAATTCCATTTGAACTTTGCCGCTTTTTCGCGTTCAGTAAATCGATTTCTAGCAGTGGGCAGCCGCTTCATAGTCATTGGATGTGGTGAACTGAAATTACCCTTTGTGAGCTGCCTTCTCGTTCAGAGCACGAAACAGGAGCAAAACGTTTCCCACCTTCGCCAATTCATAATGAAAAAGAAAGCGCAAAAGGAACACGAGGGGATGGAACGGGAACGACGCAAACAAGCTTTGCAGCAACAACAACAACAGACACAACAACAACAACAAGAGAAGACAAGCGCTTGTCTGCGTCGTTCCATTTTCCGTCCCCTCGTGTTCCGTTTGCACTATTTTTTCATCACGAACGATATCCAATTCACCGAACTACGCCGCATTCATCAAGACTCGTTTAAAGGGTTTCTTCTGAATATGCAGGCGAAATTCTAGAGGCCCGTGTGCTGTGCGATGTCAGTGAACGTAAAAAACCCCAGGTGGTCGAAATTTCCGGAGCCGTTCACTACGGCGTCCCTCATAGCCTGAGTGAGTCGCTTTGGGACGTTAAACCCTTCATTAAACCAAACCCGAATATGCGTCGAGTTCGACGCTACAAAAATTGACGCGACGCGCCCATCTTCGCCGAAACTAGGATGCGCTGCCCGCTTAACGATGTTACGCAGTGCAGTCCACACGACGGCCCACGGCGCCTACCCACTGCTTCCAAGGTAAATAATTTTCCCCATTATCCAACGTCCTCGCTGCGTGTGGCCCGCTTCGAGCACGCTCTCCTTTTATGGTACCGTTTGCATTTTAGTTTGTTTTCACGGCGTGGAAGTGATTTTGGTACGTTTCACGATACCGACAGCCATTGATCAGACATGGGTCATATCGCAGGTAAGCTGTCTCAACTTCCTTATCTTGCATGTGGAGTAGAGTGTTCTGTCGCTCCAAACCTCCGACAAGTTCAGCAGTGGTCAGGGTTGGCCAATGAGCTCGAAAAACTGTCAGCGTTAGCCAATTGCCTAGGCTACCAAACCAATTCCCCAAAACCAATCTATTACGATTATTATATAGCCTGGGCATATCCTGCGAAAACTGAGCCAGAGGAAACAAGCGCGGCGATGCTTCCACGTTGATGGCGGAAAAGATTACACGTTTTTTTATCTCGTTTTTCGCTTTCCATTCTGCATTTTCATGCTTTCTCAGTTTATCGAAGTGTACCTTTCGTCTTTTAGCGCGGGCCTGTTTTGGCAGATGCATTTGATGGTTTTGGTTTTTGGGGGCTTAACGGCCCAAAGCGACTGAGGCTATGAGAGACGTCGAAGTGAAGGGCTCCGGAAATTTCGACCACCTGCGGTTCTTTAACGTGCACTGACATCGCACAGTACACGAGCCTCTAGAATTTCGCCTCCATCCAAATTCGACCACCGCGGCCGGAATCGAACCCGCGTCTTTAGGGCCAGCAGCCAAGCGCCGTAACCACTCTGCCACTGCGGCGGCGCAGATGCGTTTGAATGTGTAAGGTCAGACGCCATGTTTCGCCAGGACATCCTGCAGATAGCTACATCGATTAAAGATACCCAAGATGGCGAATTAGAGGTGCCGTAAGCTTAAAATGCTTTGATATACCGCCGTAGCACATTTAAAATGCTGAAACTCGTCGCAAGGCAAAGTCTCTTCTGGGCTTAGAACCCAACCATCTATCCGAACCATGGGTAGCGAGGCAGGGTCCAACGTACAGGACCACTACCTTCCACTGCTCCGAGTGTTTACCTTGAGTTCCGCTCAGCGCCAAAAGATGGCGCCATTTGTCCACACGAGATAGGTGCCTCAAGGCCTGCACCGCCTCTCGAGTTAAGTTGTCCGCGGGTACACGAATTTTGCTCACACGTCGCAAGGGGTGCGCGTGTGCCGCTTGGGTTGCAGGAAGAAAATAGGCTCCTTCGCGCCGCGCGTTCGCTTTGGCCACTGCGGGACTTGGAAGACGCTGTCGTTGACGCATGCTCTCGTCTGCAGAGCAACACGTAGTCACAAGGGGGTGACTGAAAGTTTCGCCGAAGTTCGTTTAGATTCGCCTCCGCGTTCTCTCTCCGTTCCGCCTCCAAGTTCTCCCGCGACACACCACCAAAGGGGTATAAAAGCATTTCATGCTTAAAAGAACTGTTAAGGTAAACAGTTGCGCCATATGGTCGGCATGTTAACCGATGGACTTGCTTCTCGCAAAAAGGGCTTAAACATGGGCCGTAAGAAAGAGCAAGTCAACCAACTAAAAGAGATCATCAGGCGCTGCCTTGTGTCTGTAGGTGGAGGCGGTGAATATAAAAAAAGCGGGCATACTAACCATTGACCGCATGGTTATATTTCCTGTATAGGGGTCAACAACGGGAGTCTTCACGTTCATCTGTCAAGAAAAATGCATAGAATAGTGACAGGCATGCATTAGCCGGTATGTATATTCGAGGGTAAGGTCAATAGGTGAAATGTATTCATTTGAAGTTAATTGTCGCAACTGCCTCGATGCAGTAAATACACGCAATACAAATAACATTACGGCTGGAGAGCGCGAATGCCCGCGTGAGTAAAATATGCAGTATAGATTTCTGCTGTAACTTTTTTCTTGTGTACACTGGTGATATATTAACTGAAATAAAATGTTTGAATGCTTGTTACCTGAGGCTATCGCGGCTCTCTATTGAGAGCTTTTGGTTACAGTTACTGTTACATGACTATTATTTCGTGACATGTAATACCACTTCAAATAGTGAATACACTGGCAGTATATTAAATGAATAATAACACCTTATACTTGTGCTATGTCAGACTATCATTACACAGTTTTTAAAGCGTCCATTTAGAGCTATCATGACACCAGACGTTTTGTCTAATTTTTGAGTGCATCGAGGACAGTTCCTATTTCCTGCAAGAGTAGTCCCCAAACCAAAGCATAATCCACTTTTCTAAAACAGATTGCAAAGAAATTCCCCTCTATTGCCGCTTATGAATACGGAAGCGCTGGTTTCGGCTGAGTTCCCCAGCAGAAACGCGTCCTCTTGGATTGCCTTCCGAGACTAAATTTAGCCTACGGGTGTCAGGGACCAAAATGTTATAGCCAATGTTTGGTTGCTTTAGAATTTTAGTTATGCCGTTTTCAGCCATTTATATATATTTTTTCGTCTTTTGTTTGCACTTGCAGCCTCCGTTAATTGGCTTACATGAGAGGAAGCCTGGAAAAGGATTCAAAGAAGTGTTTGTTTTTTCCGTTCCCAACACTCAACAGTCGTTTGTGCGAGTGCTGCGCGCTAATCTTTACACTGAATACCTAATGGTGTAGGAGAGACAGGAAATTTAAAATGTTCGATTGAATACCTGCTGTTTTCGTGAAGCTTATTAACCTGAAAGTATGGTAAGGAATCTCTTGCCGCAAAAGAGAAAAAAATACAGCAAAGAAATTTTTCTTAGCCGTCCTATTCTGGCCACTGTCTCGGGTGAACTCACAGTAAAGAAAGCACTAAGGACAGGGGCTGCTAGTGGTGGTTGGATGGTTAGCGGCTTTAAGGGGCAGGCAGGGTCAGCCTTGCAATGATTCTTCCGAAACTGCGGTGCTTGTGCCCCATAGTCTAGGCAAGAATATATAACTCATTTCATTGCTTCAGAAGCCCTGTGCTGTCAACCAATATCAAAAGCAGCCTTGCTGCTATGCGGATTTTAGTTCAGAGATCTTCAGGCTGCAATGCATGATAATAATTTTATTCAAAGAGTTAGAGACACTTCTGAGGAATCTAATGCCACGTTCGAAGCTCTATATTCCTGCTGGGTGAGAACATTTCTTGTGACATTTTAAAACATTTCATGTTTTTGCTGCTGTTACATGTAACAAAAAGCATGCATTGAAAACAGGATAACGGCAGCAAGAATAATGCAACTACTCAGCATGAAAACGCGCAGAAATAGAAATTACCATCTAAAGCAAAAAGAAGCGCGAAGCTTTAGTTATTTTACATGACTGACGTCAAAATTTATTCAAATCGGAAAGTTTCTTTCATTAACGATTAAGATGCTCTCCTGGTGCTTTCAGGAGCTGCATAGCTATTCAAGAAATTTATGCGCTTAGCAGCGCTCATACTCACGTCAATTTTTGCGAGAAGAATATGGAAGCTCAGGCCGAAGGCAATTATTAGCACAGAGAAGACAAACATGACCTTCAGTAATGTCGACAGGATTTCTAAGAACATTACAACGTAGAGGCCGATGCGGTTGAACCTGAAATGAAGAGAATCGGTCGGGAACGGTGTAGCGAACTAAAACAGTGAATCGCGCTGTTTTTCGGACAAAAAAAAATCAAATTATGACTACTTATTTATACTTTTTAATGCGCCACATATCTATATATATATTATTTCAAAAAGGCCAAATAAGTTGTAAGTTTAACAACCCCCGCCTCCCGCTGCCTGCTGCCTTCATGTCCAAAATGCCGTCTTATGAACACCTAATAGTGAGTAGTAGACTTCTTCTGTGCTTGAGCCGAACCACTCGTGATGAACGTTGCATCGCATAAAATTTTCTGTCCCTTGCGCTTTGGTTTCTTCACTATATTGCTTACAATTAAATACCTGTATGTCAAGCTATCAAGAGGGGGTGACAAGAGTCTCAAAATTAATATGAAATTGGTATTCAATGAACGAAAGTAAGGAGTTCCTTATTAACATGCAGTATTAGGTGCGAGCTTGCCCATGCGTATGCGCCAGGAGAAGGGCAGAAGTTGAATTTTAGCGAATATATGTTTAAAAAATTCACTAGCCCTTAAATGTTCCGTACGCCGCAGAGGAAACCTCATAAGAGCTGAAAGTTTCATTCCACAAATTTTTTTTTGAAAGCCCAGAAATCAAATGAATCAGAGCCAGGTATCCAGATTAATCATGATAAGGGAGTGCCTTGATCATTTTTACGTCAACTTTATAGTGCCATTCATTACGCGAAGTGTAGAACGGTCTGCATATATATATATGCGAAACCTTACTCGCAATTTTGTGATTCTAGCTTCTCATTACAAATAGCAAGCATCCATCGGTAGCTCCGGATGAGATTTAGCCTTCTATGAAAATGCGTCACACCTCAACTAATTGTTACAGCCCTCAATTCTAAACATCATGCTTGGCAGTTAAGGCTCAACGACTTCCTCCGTGGCTGACGACTGAATGGTAGCATACTCGTTAGATCGCGGTATAGATACTACGCCTATACCTGAGGTATGAACTTTTAAGGCCTGGATCAAAAGGAAAAGGTGCTTCCTATTTATATTTTTTATTATTTCTGCATATAACAATTAGGAATTTCTGCAGTGATTTTTTTACTGCTGCTGTGAATTCAACACGCTGTACGAGAACAAAGGAGCAGTGTAGAGAACGCGCGTAAATTGTCTCAGGGTTATAAACACAGTCATATAATACCTATTGTCCCCTGTTTCAAGTCTTAGTAGCGCAAGTCGCTCTTCTTAGTAGGGCTTACCTCTGTAGATAAAGCAAATAGTTGAACCATGCAAGGAACACGGCCAACGCCGCCATGATGTATTGGTTGCTTCTGTCAACCACTGTAGTCGAGAGGTGACCGGCGGCCATGAGGCCACCGGAGATGTATAGCGTCCATTCTAAGACATTCATGATGTCTAGGAAGTACTTGGCTCTCTGTAAGTGACACAGGGCAGTGCAAGAAGGCAGGAGAAGGCATGCTTATCTGCTTTAGTATAGATGACAGTTGATGACAACATCGCAAGAAATGCAGTAAGAGAACATTCACGCTTAATTCAGGAAAGGAGAAACCGCTTCACGATGTAGCCCGTTTCAGCTAATGCTTTCAGATATATGTAGACAAGAAGCATATACACCCAGTGAAAAGTTACGAAACGCAACACTGTCGAAAATATTTTGTTTCTTTGAATCTGAAGCGTATTTTTGAGTTTTAATATTATTTATTAGATTTATTACAATGTAGCTCAAAGAGTGGCATTTCGGCTGAATATATCTAAATAATTCAGCATGCACGAGAGGGCGGCGATGAAATTCAGTTTCCTCAGTCATCTTACCTTCCATGAGTGCTGGTGCACAGAGAACTCAGGCAATTCAGAACTCTCTTAAATTCCAAAACGTACCAGCCATATGTGTTCGAACCCGACCGCGGCGGCTGCGTTTTCATAGAGGCAAAACGCCAAGGTGCCCGTGTGCTGTGCGAAGTCAGTGCACGTTAAAGATACCCAGGTGGTCTAAATTATTCCGGAGCCTACCACTATGTCAGCTCTTTCTTCCTTTTTGTTTCTTTCAATTCCTCCTTTATCTACTTCCTTACGGCGCGGTTCAGGTGTCCAACGATATATGAGACAGATACTGCGCCATTTCCTTTCCCCCCAAAACCAATTATTATTATTATTATTATTATTATTATTATTATTATTATTATTATTATTATTATTAATTTAAACCATTCATTCTGGAGTTAGACTAGTTGCGTTATCGGGAGAAATGAATAACCACTTATCCATGAAAAAAAAATGAAAAGGGTTTTTGGGGAAAAGAAAGGGCGCTGTATCGTCTCACATCGCGGCGAATACCTGAACCGCTTCGTAAGGGAAGGGGTAAAGGAGGAACTGATAGAAGAAAGGAAGAAAAAGCTGCCGCAGTGGAGGGCTCCGGAATAATTTCGAACATCTGGGAATCTTTAACGTGCACTGATATCGCACAGCACACGGGCGCCTTAGCGTTTCGCCTACATCGAATCGCTGGCGCCGCGGTCGGGTTCGATATTATACAGGTTGTTATTAATTAATTGGTTTTTGGGGGAAGGAAATGGCGCAGTATCTGTCTCATATATCGTTGGACACCTGAACCGCGCCGTAAGAAAGTAGATAAAGGAGGAATTGAAAGAAAAAAGGAAGAAAGAGCTGACATAGTGGAAGGCTCCGGAATAATTTTGACCACCTGGGGATCTTTAACGTGCACTGACTTCGCACAGCACACGGGCACCTTAGCGTTTTGCCTCCATAAAAACGCAGCCGCCGCGGTCGGGTTCGAACTCGGGAACTGCGGATCAGTAGCCGAGTGCCCTAACCACTGAGCCACCGCGGCGGGTCATTATACAGGTTGATGGTGGTGTTAGTGGTTTTATTAAAAATAATAGTAAAAATGAAGGAAAAGATTTTTGCTAGCCCCGGAATCTGCCATCGATACTGAAGCACCTGAGCTGGGGCAGCGGAAATAAAGGATAGCAAGCAGAATGGAGAAATGAAATGAAAGAGGTGAGGGGACAGGAAGTGAGGATAGGGGGAGAAGTAATATGTATAAACTATTTACACAATAAGAAATGTGTCCAGGTTGTGCGCGTGATTAGTTCATTTTAGAGGAATTAAATCACACACGCGCACAGCACTGTGATGGTTACAACTGGAGTGGGGCGTCCAGTTATTAATCGTTCAACGTAGAACTCGCGGAGCGTTCGGTCACTGCGTGTAACTACCTGACGGAGAACAGACGGGACGTCACACCCGTGTTTTCGAGGAATGCACAGAGGCTCACCAAAGTTCGCTCACGAGTGCGCGCACTGCCCTGAGGCCACAATAGCGTCTTGATGGAGTCTGGTAGTATGCCTTGCGCCCTATAGGCCGCGAGCATATCGCGACGAGCATCGGCGAACGCGGCACAGTGAAGGAGCAGGTGTTCTAGTGTTTCCACTGCACCGCATCCGTCACACACATCACTCGTCGCGATTCCGTGACGCACCCGTCGTTCCCCGGGCCACACGCAGCCAATGCGCGCGCGGAGGATCGTTGCACGTTGTGACCGTGTAAGTGCGCGACAGCCGGTGACACTGTCGATGCGCTCACCTCCCGCGATGCGTGGGTCGGGGTGCTGCTTTTGGAGATGGTCGTGGATGGCCGCACGCACGTCGTCCAGCGCAAGGGGCAGATCGAGCAGAAACGCCTTTCAGGCTATGTGCGTGCGTGTGCCCCGCCGCGGTGGCTCAGTGGTTAGGGCGCTCGACTACTGATCCGGAGTTCCCGGGTTCGAACCCGACCGCGGCGGCTGCGTTTTTATGGAGGAAAAACGCTAAGGCGCCCGTGTGCTGTGCGAAGTCAGTGCACGTTAAAGATCCCCAGGTGGTCGAAATTATGCCGGAGCTCTCCACTACGGCACCTATTCTTCCTTTCTTCTTTCACTCCCTCCTTTATCCCTTCCCTTACGGCGCGGTTCAGGTGTCCAAAGATATATGAGACAGATACTGCGCCATTTCCTTTCCCCAAAAAACCAATTATTATTTATTAATGTGCGTGCAACACTCTCCAGCTCAGCACGAGGTAGCGAACGCGGCGGGAACGTTTGAATGACAGGGAATGCAAAAGGTTTACAAGCACGGGAGAGCACAAACGCACTTCAGCTGTTTCTTGAGAGCAACGGTAAGAAACAGTGGCCGTTAAAGGGTTAAACCCGACATAGCGCACTGATAAATACGGCTCCAAACCTTCTGTACAGCGGACTGCGATAGCACATGTACTCAAGTAAGGCATGAATTTGGGCTAGTTGTTTCTTTCTATCAGTCTTATAAAACTGCGCGAAGAAGACAGCACAACAAGAACAGACACGTGTGTTCCTGTTCGTGTCTCTTCTTGTGGTCCTGTCTTCTTCGCGCAGTTTTATATGACTGATGGCAGATGCCGAGGCTAGGGAATAATTTTTTTCTTCCTTTCTATTATTATTATTTCAAATAAACGGCCACTACTACTACTACTACTCAAAGTCGGAGGTTTAGCATTTTAAATTTGTTCTATATAATTTATTGCTTTAAAAAATTGTTATAGACTGAAACGAAGGACTGTGTTATGGAAAGCTGTTGCTGGCTGAATATGGCCTCCTTTCACGTGCAGTGTCTTAATTTGGGAGACCTAGCCGACCTAGTTGCGCGGCCGCCACACCCTCAGGTGTTGACGCCGCCCCTCAGTGACATGGTGGGTGTCAGGGCTGTGAGGCGCGACCGCCGTTATCTACCTCTGGACGCGCTTCCGTGCCTGCAGCGTGTCTTCGAACGCTAGAAATGACGTACTCGAGATGCGCCAGGTGTGGCTAGATAACAGTGGCCTCCACGCAGCCGGCGCAGACGCGTTGTCGCCGCACAAGGGTGTGCTATGCGGGCGTGGTCTTTGCTCTACCAGTCCGAAACGTTATTCCGTGGAGCGCGCGAAGATAAAACCAAATTCATGCACCCACAGTGCCTGTAGATTTCGCAATACTCAAAGATGATAAAACTGGCGTCAGGTCATTATAGGCGCCTGTTGGCGAGGAAACACATTTGTGAGCGCATTGTCGCTCTCCCCGCAGGGGTTAGCAAGAGGTTAAGCATATACTGACTGTCCCGTTCTCTGCATAAGCTTTTCAAGACGATTATGTCGTCGAACAAAATTGATATGTTGCCGATATATATATATATATATATATATATATATATATATATATATATATATATATATATATATATATATATATATATATATATATATATATATATATATATCACATTTAGAAGCTACAAGTTTTCTATTCCCTATTTACAGTTGAAGTTGTGCAATACCGGGGGCGCTGCATTAGCAAATGGTCAAGCGGTGGCTGATTCGTTTCTTTTTGCTACACGTTTTAATTTTATTCTTGCCTTTCAAGAAAACAAAATAGAGTCTGTGCACTTTCCTTGCATCTCTCACCGAGACAGAATAACAGTATTTGAAACGAAATAACCGGATCACGATTGCCTGGCGCTTAAAATATGGCACCCCGCAAAACCTCAGCAAGGATGGCGTTATGTAGGTGTTGAACTGTTCCTTTGTATTCTTTTCTTTATTTTCTTTGTTTCCTTCGCTCTAGCTAACAAATACAGTGACTACAGCGTCGGAGTGTTCTCCATCAGACTAATGTGGAGAGCTGTTTTCAAACTGTCAGTGTGAAAGTGCTACTCCAGCGTACCAACCCAGAGCAAGAGTTTCGTCATCTTGCTGTCTTGTGTTGTCTTGTGCTCCGAACTTATCCGAGCTTACCCGAGTCACTCGGGTAAGTTCGGAGGAGCGTCGTGCAAGACTACAGCTAATGGGAGGAGGCGTCTTCGCAACCTGCCCTGGCAGGCAGCAGTTAAGTTAATGATTGTTCGCAAGAGGTTGCTCCGAAAGAGCTACGTGAGTCGCACAATCCATACCGGAGGTTGTGATAGAAAGAGCCCCCTCTCAGCGCAGAGGTGCATCGATTAACCGCTGCGCCACAGCGCTGGTAGCTGTATAAAGGACTCGCCGTGGTCCACGAATGTTAAGTAGAGATTGACATATTCTGCATTTATGGGCAGTATCAGGCTAAAAATTTCTGTCATACTGTTAAGGCAGAGCTTCGGTGGCCCTTCAACGAGAAGAATGAATACCTTTTTTCGCAAGTATATTCTCTTTAACTACGTTAACCCCCCCCCCCCCCCATTTTTTCCCCTCTTTAGCTTTTCCGGCTTGGTCACGCAGTGATCCACGTGGTCTACCCATTGCCAATGCTATAGCCGTCCTCACCATTCCCATTAGCCTGGGATCCCTGAGCTTACACCAATAGCGAAGAAAGAACGTGGTACGTGGTATCAATTCAGCAAAAGAGAAAGCACAAAAAAGGAAACGCATTGGAATAGGAAAGGGATGATTATTTATGCTGATGTGACCGCAGAAAGTGGTGACTAGTAGAATATTATATAGTTTTGCAAATAGAATATAATATTATTATGCGCATTTTTCTTCTAGCATTTCTGCCACATGGCCTTGTTTTGGTCCGAAGGAACGTTAGCCTAAAATACTGGGGCGGCTCAAGAAGCTACCGCGAATACTTGCTTTACCAAGCCCAACTGCGAGGCATTTGAAACGCCTGGGCACAGGAGGAGCATGCCCACAACCCTCCACGCTCCAAACACAAGGGCTACAAAAACGCCGAAGCTAAGAAGACGCCTTCCTTTGTTTTCTTCTGTTGCCCATGTTTCAGGGAAAAATAACATGAAAACGTAAAAAGAAATGAACACGATACGCTGCTTATTCTGTCCAGGTGTCAGTATAAAAAAAACTCATTTTCGAATTGGAATATTCACTGAGACAATAATGAGACTTGGTTTTTCATTTTCGGGAAGAAATAAAGCCATTTTATGTTCGTGTGTTCGGATGCAGTGGACCCTGGCGAATTCGTGGACTAACTATGTAAGACTATGCAGATTGCCTCCGATGAGGAAAAAAACTTCTCCTGCAAGCTACACGCTCGCAGAAATTTTAAATAACTTAGGTCAGGTTCTCGATAAGCCAATCTCACAGTGCCAGCATCACGATCATTGAAGAAATGGTGGGTCGCTCTAGGCCACTAGAAGTTGAAAATTTGTGCATTGTTCAAAAATTATCATCACAAAGTAGAATATCAGCCTCAAAGCAGCCTGCTGTTTTCTTATGTGATCTTGTGAACTATTGCCATCAAAGACGACAAATTAATTTTTAACCTTAAGGCTGAAAGCAAGAGGCAGTCTTTACAATAGAAATTCAGCCAAGGGAGACGTTCAGGTCACAACATTCCGGCCGAAAGGTGATTTCCGCTTTTTATAAAAAGAATTAATAGGTTCTAACGTTCCAAAAGGAGTGCAAAAGGCAAAAGATAGGCCGTAGAAGAAAACGCCGGATAAATTTTGACTACTGATGGTTCTTCACAAGAACACTCAAAAAAGCTGCATTCAATTTTTGTTCTTAGTAAAATATAGTTATTTACGTTTTTGTGGCTTTGTTGGCGTTGTTTTGGAAGCAAAAGGCAAATTTGTTGGTGAGAAATCGAAGGTGGAAAATGTGACTTTTTTTTCGGACCCTCTTGTAAAATCCGGAACTTTGACGACGACGTCGAAAGAGTGTTAGACTTCTCGACCACTGGTTTATTTGTCAAGCTGGATGGGGGCGGGCGTAGATAATATTAAAATAGTAGAGACTTAAAAACCAGAAAAAACTATTGAGGTGATCGCAGTCTGTTTGAGCAAACGCCTTGTGGCGGTGACGCCTGTATTTTCTTTTTCTTTCCACTTTTTCCAGCTCCTAAATGTTCGTTTTCAGTCAATGTAACCTCTTTGTCACTATAATGAGTAATAAATCGATATAAGTCAACATTAATACGTTCTCAGCATCCTTTAAACATGCGCCGAAATCCTAACACGCAGATATTTTTTCATTTTTCCACAATCTTCATGCGGCTGAGATCAAGCCCGCGAACCCGTGCACAGCTCTCAAATACAACAGCCACTGAGCCCCTTTCAAGAACATGAAGGAAGCTGCTGTGAACACGTATGACCGGAAATACGTGAGGCAGTGAATGGGCTTAACGTGACGTAATGCGGGATAACCGCTGGAAGCCATTAATAATACGTGCCGTGGAGGGTTTCTCTCTTCAGGCGCCATTCTTTCCTACTACAACTCACGTCCACACACGGTTGCCGGAAGTCTCTTTTGTAATAAGGAGACTGGGGTTTGAGATCTTGGGAGATAATCACGTACAGCTCTGACCTTACTCCATGGAACTACCACGGGCTCAAACATCTGGGAGACGCCATAAGGAGTGACAAATTTGGGATCGACTATGAATTGAAGAGAGAGGACATTCCTGGCTAGTGTAGAAGAGGAAGATTTTTTTTCTGGCGTTATGAAAAATTTGATGCAGCAATCAGAGGATGGCGCTAGAGAGAAGGGTTATGTTGAGTTTCGTGGTTATAGAATTTGCCGTTTTATTTCCAGTCATACGTTTTTATCTACTGATTTTTTTTGTGCATGTGCATTCATTTTGGCTCAATAGGTGTGCCAGTCGTGGTGCTTCTTGAAACATGTGCCTCAATTAATAAATTGACCCAAAGAAAAAATTTTACGCATTTTCGCATCTCCATTTATTTTCTTGCTGAACCTGCCAGCGATAAAAATGGTTTGGAATATATAGCATATATGACGTTACTTGCAAAGTAGCGCTCCTAAATTTTTACCATGATCGAAGTCGATTGCTTCCTCGTAATAACAAGGTTATTGGGGCTACGTCACGGCGCAGAACAAAGGTTGCTCGCGTACGGAATGACAACAGGCATGCTTAGTTTTAAATACGGAATAGAGCGGTTTTACAAAAAAAAACAAAGGTATAATATGAAAGAAATGTAACAATGAGGACGCAGTACTTCCTCAAGATTTGTTTAAATGGTTGAGATTTTACATGGCGTGCTCTGTTATTCAATTACTACGCTAGATTTATCATAAAAGATGTGTGTCTGGAGGATTATTGTAGACAGATGTATAAAATATGCCACTGTGTTCCCCCACTGCACATTGTCTAAGAGAGACGCTTAGTAGAAGGCTCTTTTTAAGTTTGGTCATTTGGGGCTCCTTAACATGTAGTGATGTCGCGCAGCATTTTTTGAGATTCTTTTAAAGTTTAGCCTCCATGAAAATGCGGCCAGCGCGGCACGAATTTTATCCAGCAGCCTCGGACTCAGCAGGAGAATGCAGAATAACAAGTGCAATGAGTTCTGTCTTGACCAAAGGTAACCCGTCTGGATGATTTGCTTCTCAGGCGTATACCGCATCATTTTTACCACACTTCACGCTCTGATTCTCTGTAAGGCAAAGTGGGCCCCTCTGCTCAACTTTCAAGACTTTTTCATTTTTAGGGAAGACGTAAGGGCTCTACTGTGTGAGTAGGAAGCAAACCATTCATCCTGGTTACTCTTGGCAAAGAGGTTAAATACAATGAATTAATATGCTTAAAGGAAATCACTGAATAAAGGAATAAGAATCGCAAGTAACCGCAATAACTGTAGCAACTTCCATGCTGATGAATTTTTTTTGTACGAGCAGAAACAGTAGGCGGAAACAGATTAATTAAACGAGGCATGCTCTGTCTCAAGTTTCATCATTCGCAAACGATGTTGGGCTGTTTTTAACGTTTTACAGGTTTTGTGCGAAATATACAAATTATTTGCAAGCGAAGTTCAAAGAACAGTGCCTCACGATGCGTCCCTTTTTTGATGAACATTTGCAAGTTAGATTCAATGAACGGCACCACGCAGCTAAGTGTCCAGAAACCGCGTAAGATTCTCAGCTTACCTGCTGATACATTTGGTAGAACTCTTTTACAATGTTGAGGCCCACAAACGCTAGGACAATGACAGATGTCAAAGCAACCATGGTGGCCTGCATCAGAAAAAAACTTTATTGCAGCTTAGATTTTTGATTGTACAAAGGAAATTCAAAGGCGCATTTTACAGCTAACATTTTTTTGTGCTACAGCATTTGCCCCTTAGTACGTTAATTATTGCTTCATCATGAGCAGGCGAAGCTCCAATATGACTTATGGCGCCCTGATCCCTATTTATTGCATGAAAGAAAAAGCAAATAGTGTACTACATAAAAACTAACGGAAGTCAGTTTCAAAATGTTTCTTATTTCTGATAGCATGTGTGCGTTGCTGCTTCCTAACCACAAACGATTTTATTAAAAAAACCCTTTCATATCAGAGTATGGCATCGAGCTATTTGAAAGCTTTCTTGACTTTTTCTTCCTATAATATACGAAAATAAAGTACGGAGGAACAACGATTACAATTTAGCTGAATTACTCCATGGAAGGGGTTAAATAAGACCTCCGCAGTTACTATAGTAGCTGAGAACATTTTTCCGGTCAGTAAAGAGTGGCGAAATTCGCGTATCTTTCATGTTACTGTACTTACGGTTGATGGCTGCATGAAAGCGGTTGCCAGGTCTTCTGAGGTCACTTGAGTAAAATTTTCCCTGTCAGTTTTCTCACTCATTAGCTGAACAGCATTTGTCGTTAGAAAGGCTAGAAACACGGTGTACACGGCGAGGTTTAGCATGTGAAAATACATTCCATATGAGTTCCTGAAACAAAGAAACCATACAAGATTGTTGAAATAGAAGTGGCTAGCGGCTTCATAACAGCGGTATTTACGCAGTTCAATATACCGGGTGTTTCACCTAAGACTTTACACAATTTTATAAAAATTGGGTTTTTGAGTATCAAGAGCGCTTTTATTGGCATAGCATAGTCAACGGTGTGGACGTCAGAATACAGCTAAGACGTGCTAACCAGCAGGCTAGTTAACTAATATTCAATAGTTAACTTTTTAACTGTTACTCTCAGGCTCCTTAATTATTGAGAAGCGTTTAGCCCCCCCCCCCCCCCAAAGTAATATCCATATCAGTTTCAGAATTTAATTTCGAAAACACGCTTACCCTCAGCGCTGTGGCCCAAAATAAGCATGCACGCTTCTCATCAGTTTGCCGTAAGAGATATATTCTTAAATTGAGCTCACTCAAAGGCTTCCTTTCAGTGGTGTCTCAATCTTACTCTTATAATTTCAAAGGTATCGTAGTGCAACAGTTTAGCAATGTTGAACTCAATATTAAACCTCATATACAGATTCAAGATTTCCTTCTGCTTTCTTTTCGCGCTCCTTTCTTTCGGCACTTACCATTTGGTCTCTAGATACTTGACACAAAGAGGATGGGACAGCAGCTCTTCCCGGCCATATCTAACCATTATCTATTTGGAAGTAAAAAAACAGGCAGAAAGTTTAAGACGTATTCATTGACAGCGACATCATGCCTTACATTCATCACAGGAAGTGGTTGATCAGTTTCAGGTACAATGTCCCCAACACCTTCTGTATTCTGAAGGGCTTGAAAGCTATGTTTTACCTGGAAGTAGAAAATACAACAGCTTTTAAATCGCCCGAGTTAATATACCGACAATTCAGTAGTATCGGCTCACAATTATCGCCATAGTAACACTGGGCTTACATAATAGGAAGTGGAGTCATGACTGTATTTGGATTTGGTAATTCCTCGGTCCAAAACAGCCTGAAAAAATAAAATCGGCGCATTAGAAAAACCTGCTTTTATTGGCACTGATTTCTCCGGATCACAAATTTAACACAAAAATAATAAAATGGTCTCAGTAAACGTAGTTATTAAGATCCCTTAGAAGAAATTTTCGGGAGACTATAGTTGGAGGTCTGAATATTGACTGCCATTTTAGTGCACCTGGCTTTGTCATAAAGTGGAAAAGGTTTGGCACTTTGGAGGTCGTGTTCTTGTAATGTCAACACTTAGGTTTAAGCCGCAAAAACCGCAATTTTTGCCTTGCTGAAGTTCGTTTAATAGAAATGAAAGTTTCATTTACGAAACTATCTCACTGCATCAAAAAGCATAAAGCGGATAGCGAGCTTTAAGTGCAAGCAATAAAACAGTGGCACATATATTCAGTGCTTTCCGCCACCCTCGTAGTTTTAAAATTTGTAAACAGAGACACTGCTGACCCCGTTACAAAGTTCCAAGTGACCAGCTGACGGGGTTGGCGAACAGCAGGGTTCCAGAAAGGAGTAAGGCACAAGGCTTTATCCTGTAGGTATCCCCCTTTGCGAAAGTAACCCAGCGACAGGTTTTTGCTTCTGAACAGTATAGCGGAGCGTTTACGGCACTCCTGAAGAACTAAAGTTATCAAAACGTGAGGTCTAGGGTCACCTCAGTTTACACAAACTAAGATCTTAAGGGCTGCCAAAAGTGATTTTCTACGCGCCTAGAAAACAAGCCACCGTTGCCCGGTAACATTTAGGAAAGAAGACACATTAACGTGCCTGGTGTTTCGGTGTTTATGCTCAGGAAAATTGATATGTACTAATACTGATTGAATGTGTAGGCAAATGCTAATAGTAGTTTAGCTGCCGTAGTGGAATATTTCAGGCAGTGCCACTTACCATCATGACTTCCGGCATGACAGCCGTCAGTCCTTCCACGAGGCACGTGTACCGTTTCGTTCGGCAGCTCATCACTTCTTCACTCCTGTTCAAGGATAAAATGCGATATCATTGTGAAGACTTCCCTGCTCAGCGGTAGCACCTATTCCTATTTTAGTGTGTTTTCTTCAGTGCACTGCACATTTAAGTACTGAAGGCGTACAGTAGTAGACATGGGTGCTTTCTCGTACTGTGCTAATGAAAACTTTGGTCGCTTTGGCACCACCCCTGACAGTACACAGACAGCGGTAAACTAGCCACTGTTTGATATGCTGAACTGGAGTACTGTGATATTTTGACTCCTCAACATAAGCACTGTCAGCTAAGCAGATCTCACGTTGAAAACATCGGATGCGTCAACCACTGCCAGCTTATTCTTGTTATTAATTTGTGCATAGCACTATGAAAATTTTCTACTCTAACTTTTTTCTTTGCCGACATGTAATTTGAACTTGCCTATTAAAAAGAACACAGAAGGTCACTTTTTCTCTTCACAGGAGATAATTAAGCGCGAAGCGCTACCTTTCTTTTTAATACTAAAGAGCTATGCGAGATTTTAATACTGACATTACGGCTCGTAAAAACGGCGAAGGCTAATCATTACAAACTTTCACAAAAATAGATGTCGCTAAGAGTGCACGGGAGTGTGACCTGGACGGATGTGTGACCATGGTCATGGCCACCTCGCTGTGCTTGTAGTGCAGAGCGTAGTCTATGGGCGTGAAGTCTTGCTCATTGTGCGATATCTTGCAGTTGAGGCTCAGCAGAAGAGACGCCGTGTTCGCCTTGTTGTGCATGGCGGCCAGGTGCAGCGCCGTGTTCTGCGCAAGAAAAACGAAACGGCATGAAAAAAAAGAAGAAGATGCGATTAAATAATTGCTCCCTTCGCCCCCCCCACCGGAAGGTCAAGTATGATCGTCGGCACCAAGATTTGCTCCACGCAAAAACCAGCCTGGATCGCATGGACGCGGATAGTATATTATCAGAAGAGGCCACTCTGCATGCACTACTGTGATTCGTTTTGTGTTTTTGCTTCCCGGCTGTGCTGTCGTACTTGCACATTAAGCAAACTGACGAGAAGCCATCATTATTTCAATGACGCACACACTACACTATGAATCCACTACGCTCGAGTCTAACGTAGGGACGCAAGCGGTCCTTCACGAAATTCACGCGCTTCTGACTCCGCAAGCGAGCCATTATAGAAACAACGCTACGGCTAAACTGTGCACCTGGTCGCATTCGTACGCGACAAACGAGAAACATGCGCCACCATTTTCTCACACGGCGAAGCGAGGCTGGTTGTAACTGCCAGCTGCACAGTGTAAATGCTTGCGGCAGTTTTTGTTTCCGAGGTGGAACTCGCTCTGGCTATGTGTATATTACACGTGCGATACGCGCCGGTGCATCCGCTGAGTGCAACGCGCGAATGCATTCTAATTTCCGGAGGAGAAAACATCCGCGACGCACTTCAAGCGTGGAGCTTCCACCCACACAGGCTGAGCGTAGGCCCATCCACGGCTGCCCGGACATTAACGTCGCAGACATGTTTTCCACCCATATCGCGGCCCTTCTGAGCAAGGCGCTATCGTCCGGAAAAAAAAACTAGGGTAGCGTTTGCGATGAAGCACGGCTTCTACGAGCCACGGAAGGTGTAATGTCGCGTTTTTGGCCATTTCGGTGTTTGAAGCTGTGGCCTCTCCTTCCTTGCAAAACTTTTCCACACACATCATAAGCTTGTTCGGTGACCCGCCGCGGTGGCTGAATGGATAGGGCGCTCGGCTACTGATCCGGAGTACCCGGGTTCAAACCCGACCGTGGCGGCAGCGCTTCGATGGAGGCGAGACGCTAAGGCGCCCGTGTGCTGTGGTTGGTGGTGGTGGTGAAAAGCCTTTATTTAATGAAAGAGGTGAGGCTCTTTAAAGAGCCCCGCAATGGGTGGAGTCCTTATTCCGGGACCCCATTGGTCGAAGCCGCCAGCTTAGCCCCTTTGACCAAAGCATTTTGGGACTGAAGGTCCGAACAGCCAAACAGGGCCGCCTCCCATTCCTCTCTGGTAGGCTTGGGGTGGGGGGAGAGAGCTGAGTTGCGCTGGCAAGCCCAAACCATGTGGTAGGTGTCAGCCACCTCCCCACAGCGTTTGCACCTGCCACTGAACGCGGGATCGAAGTGTTTTAGTACTACCGGGCACAGCATTGGGTTCGTGAATAATCGGAGTAAAACGCGTTCGTTTGCTTTCCCCAGTCCCTTTGCAGGGGCCGGGTAGAGGCGATGCCTATCCTTATAATAGGATGTGGTAGCTTTGAAGGAGAGTAAGCAGCTACCTTCAGGTTCCAGGTGCTCAGGAGCCAATGGGAACGCCCGGTGAATGAGTGCTCGGGCCGCCGCGTCTGCAGCTTCGTTTCCTGCTAGGCCCTGATGGCCCGGAGTCCAAACCAGGCAGCGGGGTGTAGGATCGGTATCCCGGCTGCTGTTCCTTAGTATTCGTTCAGCTAGTGGAGTTATCCAGCCAGCCTCATAATTGCGACATGCCGAACGCGAGTCTGTTATTATGTGTTTGGATTTTGAATCAGAAGCAGCTAGGGCGATGGCAACCTCTTCAGCTTGTGTTGTGCCTGAAGCTCGAAAGGAAAGCCCATCCACCTGTATTTCTTGATGTATGACCGCGGCCGTGTACCACCCCCCGTGGGTCGGCCCAGCTACATCTACGTAAAAGACACCATGTTTGTTCCCATAGTGGTGCGCTAAGGCTTCCGCCCTAGCCTGACGACGACCACTATGATCCTCCTTGTCCATCTTAGTGGAAAGGGGTCGAACTATGATGGCGCGTCGCCAGAGTTCGGGCACTCGGACCCGCTCCTGAATGTGAAAATCATGTTGGATGTGAAGGCGGGCTAGCAAGTGCCGACCCGACTTCGTTTGGGCTAGCCTGGTGTATTGATTTGTGAGATGGGCTTCCTTGAATTCCTGAAAAGTGTTCACAACTCCCAATGCAAGAAGTCTCGCATTGGAGGTGGACACAGGAAGGTCAAGTGCCCTCTTCATCATTTTGCGGAGTATTACCTCAACTTTGTCTTCGTCGTGTTTCCGCAAGGGTAGATAAGGGACCGAATAGAGGATTCGGCTGATTACGAAAGCATTGGCCAGCCGCATGGCATCCCTGCTTCGCAAACCCCCTCTCTTGTTGGAGACGCGACGGACCATACGGCCTACTTGGTCTCCAACTTTGCGGAGTTTGTGCAATGTTGTGTCTACTCTTCTTTGGCTATGGATGAAGAGCCCGAGTATTCGTAGTCTCTTTGGCCTCGTGTATGGGGCCACATGTTAAGGAGAGATGTATTTGGGTAGTGTCCTTAGGGGATGCCCTAAAGTGCACAAATTCAGACTTGTTGGGTGCGCATTGGAGACCACAGTGCCCTGCGTAGCGATCCACTACGTGAGCGGCTGTTTGCAGGCATTCCTCCATGCGCCCTAAGTTTCCCTCTGTGGCCCAGATCGTGATATCATCGGCATACAGCGCATGTCGTATGCCTTCGATACCATTCAACTTGTCTGGGAGATGGAGCATCGCCAAATTAAAGAGTAAGGGGGATAGCACCGCGCCTTGTGGTGTCCCCCGCGTACCCATTTGATACAGACCAAACTCTTCCTCGTGGATTCTGATTAGTGCGGCTCGATCGGTCAGGAAGTCTTTGATATAGTTGAAAGTGTTGCGGCCACAGTTGGTTTCATTGAGGTGTGTCAGTATGACGCTGTGTTTGATGTTGTCGAAGGCTCCTTTCAAGTCCAAGGCCAGGACGACCTTGTCATTGTGTGGGTGTTCGCTTGGTTGTATTATGTCTCTGTTGAGCTGGAGGAGTACGTCCTGTGCCGACTTATGTGGGCGAAAGCCGAACATAGTGTCTGGAAATGTGTTTCGTTGCTCCAAGTATTCGGAGAACCTATCCCGCACCATGGTTTCCATCAGCTTGCCCACACACGAGGTGAGCGAGATAGGCCTCAAGTTGTCTGTGTTGATTTCCTTTCCCGCCTTGGGGATGAAGGTTACTAGGGCTGTTTTCCAATCAAGAAGGAGCGGGTTCTCGCCCTTCCATATAGTGTTGATGTATTTCAGAAGGGCCCCATACGCCTGGTCAGCGAGATTGGCCAGCAGTTTAACTGTGACCTTGTCCCGTCCAGGCGCAGTGCCTCTCCTCATTTTGGTCAGGGCTGCCTTGAGATCAAATAATTGGAACGGTTGGTCCAACTCAGGATTATCTTTGCCTGCGTAAAGATACTCCTGACCGCGAGGGTCCTGTTTGCAGCAGAGATACTTGTCCCTGAGTGTCTCTGCAAGTTGTGTTTTGCTGCCCTTGAAATTATGGAGTGCTCGTTGTAATTGGCGCTGTGTTTCGCCCCGGGTCTGCGCGGGGTCTATAAGGCTGCGGAAAAGCCTCCAAGTGTTCTTGCCGGACATCTGTCTGGCAGCCGTATTACAGCGATCTATCCAGTTGGCGTCAGCAAGCTGCGAGGCATACTGAGCTGCTTTGTGAGTGAGATCTAGGATGCGCTTCTTGAGTATTCTGTTATGTTTCTGTCTTTTCCAACGTTTGGTAAGGCTGCGGCGGGCTTCCCAGATATGTAATAGATGGTTGTCCACTGCCGGGCAGTCTTCCGTGGTCTGTATCTGTGTTTCGTGTTGCTTGAGTGTTGTCAAAAGTGTTTGGGCCCACTGATCGTATCCATCTTTAATCAGGTTGGCTGAGGGCAGGGACTTTCTGAAAGCCTGCCAGTCTGGGAGTCGAGCTTGTGTGAGGGGCTTTTTGAGGGGCCGCGTGTGAATAAGTGTGTTAATGATGCAGTGGTCACTGCCTAGTGTCTCTTCCGTGTTGTTCCATTCCACGTGTTGGATGTGTTTGGAAAGTGTGAGATCAGGACACGTGTCCCGAGTCACAGAGTTTCCCATTCGTGTGGGATGCGCTGGGTCGGTCTGGAGGGTGATGCCT
This sequence comes from Amblyomma americanum, assembly GCA_030143305.2. NCBI lineage: Eukaryota > Metazoa > Arthropoda > Arachnida > Ixodida > Ixodidae > Amblyomma > Amblyomma americanum. The sequence continues at coordinate 142,908 of JARKHS020007969.1, forward strand.
AGCGTAGAGATAAGCTCCGCTAGCTTTCTACCTCGCTCCTCCCCCTTTTTGTAGCCCCATAATTGGCTGGGGGCATTGAAATCTCCCACAATCAAAAATGGGTCCCGACCCGCTATCTTCAGTGCCCGGCTGAAGATATCTGAGAAAGTAATATGTTTGAGCTTGGGCGGACAGTATATGTTCAATATGTGTACAGGGAGGGTCAGAGCGTCGCAGAGGTAACACGGTGACCATAGTGTAAGAATATGTTATCTCTATGTCGAGGTCTACCTCCTGTGCTGTGTACGACTTATGTACAAGAATACAGGTGGATGGGTCCCTCTGAAAAGTGTTGTATCCAGAAATTTTGGCCGATGCCCCAGGTTCTTGAAGCGCGACAATGGCGGCATGAAAGTCCAATGTTTCAAGGTAAAGGCGTAGGTGTGCTCGTTTCGCGCAGTCGCGAAATCCTCTACAATTCCATTGTATTATGCCCAAAGGTTCCTGTTTTATTTTACGAGGTGTCCTCTTAGTGCCCTGAGCCATGATGAAGGCTAGACGCTGGCTGGCTCACCCCACCCACTGCGCTGGTGCCCTGCATGGTAGCGAGGGGGTTATCCTGATTTTCTTCCTCAATAGTTTCGCGGCAAATTTTGGATGGACGGCCTACTTCCCTTACGGGTCCTGCCCGCCTAATCAATTTTGGGTTAGCCTGTATCCAGGCTTTAATGTTTTGTGTGACTTGTTGCGTAACGGACACAGTCAGTTGCTGAGTAATGGTTGTTACCAGCTGCTGCATTTGTGTTTGGATGACTTGTGTAATAATCGCTGGCAGTTGGGTCATGTGATCAGCCACATTTTGCTCAATAGCCGTCATTCGGCTTTCCAGATTTGCAGTGAGCGGAGCACCTGACAACGGAGCGACGCTCGAGCACTCAGACGCCGATTCATCAGCGTCCTCCATTGTTTCCGATGGAGGTGGCTCTGCCCTAGCGTTTTTTAGTGCGTTCAATTTGGATTCTAACTGCACGTTCTGGTTTTTGAGAAACGCTAGCTCTTTTCTCAGCTCAAGTTCGAGGGGGGAAGGGGAGGGAGAGGAAATAGAGGCGACGCCCGCCCAGCTGCTTACCTTTGATGTTGAAGTTGGGCTGTTGCCAAGGGGGGGAAAATCCCCGGCTTGGAAAGCTGGCGGCTTGTCACCGGTTCCGAATTTCGCCTTTTTGGAAGCGGGAGGTGGTTGTTTCCTGCTGCCTTGTTTCCCAGCCGCTTGGCCGGACTTGCCCGTCTTGTTCCCAGGGGACTTGCTTGACTTGTTTGGTTGCTCCCCTTGGTGCTGCTGGGCTAGCGGTCTCGATCGCTGGAGACGCCGAAACTTGCCCTTGCAGTCAGCGGAGCCAGTCAGGTGGGCTTGCCCGCAGATCATGCAGCATGGGGTACAGTCATGTTCGTTAAGACCCTGCTCGGAGGCGCCCACATGTTGCCCGCAAAATCCACATCTTCCGATGTCCGGGTGTGGGCAGTTGTCAACCCGGTGGCCGATGGTCCCGCAGCGGAAGCATGCAGGGATCGTCCGTTTGTATTCTCGCACAAGCGTGCATTCACAATTGTAGTGCACGTAGCGCGGCACCTTGCGGCCCACAAAGGTGAGCACCGCTATATTTGATTTTCCCAGTTTGCGCACAAAGGCTATCTCACCTTCGCGCCACTTCACCTTGTTCTTGAGGGAAGCCGTCGTCTCATCAGCCCGCACCCTGATCACACCTCGGCACACCTCACCATTAAGCTTTACGTGGCCCCGAAATGGATGGGAGTCCGCTCCGGTATTGAGGTCAAAGTCTTTAGTCAGCTTATTGGCTGCTTCGATGTGTTGGGTCCCACAAACGACGAGGTTCTGGGTCCAGACTGGCCATATGCTGAGCGCGGCGCCAGCGTCTCCTCCCACGTACTGGGCAATAGCCGCTCCCAACTCGCCGTGCTGGAAAATTTCCTTGAGGTTCATGGTTTGCCTTGGCTTGAGAACCACGATTATATCTTCTGAGCTCATTTTTGGCGTCTCTTTCGGGCTCCATAAAGCAGCCTTGTTATCCAGCGGCAGCGCAGCGCGATCGCTGCCGGAGAAGAGGCGGCCGTTGAGCCCAGCTGCCTGTGTTTGCTTGAGCGACGCCATCGTGGTACCGTCCTTGGATGCCTTGGAACGCTGGGTCCGCTTACGCATGTAAATCAGCGTAAAGAGTCCTTCATCTTCAATGGGTGGAGACCTGTCTTCGGGTTGTTGAATGTCGATTTCAGCCCACGCCATTGCAGTGGGATCGTAGCCGCGTTGAGTAGTGGTCGCCATAGCGCTCCGCGGCGTGGCAATGATGAAAAATTGTCATAGAACAGCCAGTTTCGGGCCTACCTTCTCAGGACCAGGACCAGCAGGTTCCTCTCGATGTTGGGGAGGTGATAGTGACGGTTTCGGTGGGGTCACACGAAAAGTTCCGCGGTTCCTGGGGCAAATAACAGGAGCCGATACGGCGCTCGTCTGGTCGCTTCGCGCGCTCGCAGCGCCCCCCCCCCCCCCTCCCCCCCCCGTGTGCTGTGCGATGTCAGTGCACGTTAAAGAACCCCAGGTGGTCGAACTTATTCCGGAGTCCCCAGTGCCTCCTTTATCCCTTCCCCTACGGCGCGGTTCAGTTGTCCGCCGATATGTGAGACAGATACTGCGCCATTTCTTTTCCCCAAACACCAACAAATTTTCAGCGGCTACTGGTACACGCCGCGGTGGCTCAGCGGTTAGGGCGCTCGGCTACTTATCCGGAGTTCCCGGGTCCGAACCCGACCGCAGCGGCGGCGTTTTTATGGAGGTAAAACGCTAAGGCGCCCGTGTGCTGTGCGATGTCAATGCACATTAAAGATCCCCTGGTGGTCGAACTTATTCCGGAGCCCTCCAATACGGCATCTCTTTCGTCCTTTCTTCTCTCAGTAATTCCTTTATTCCTTCCCCTACGGCGCGGTTCAGGTGTCCACCGATATATGAGACATACTGCGCTATTTCCTTTCCACAAAAACCAATTATTAATAACGGGTACTGGCCCGGAGTACCCGGGTTCGAATCCGAGCGCGGTGACCGCGTTTCGAAGGAGGCAAGACGCTAAGGCGCCCGTGTGCTGTGCGATAACAGTGCACGTTAAAGATCCCTAGGTGGTCGAAACTACCCCGGAGCCCCCCACTACGGCACCTCTTTCTTCCTTTCTTCTCTCAGTCCCTCCTTATCCCTTCCCTTACGGCACGTTTTAGGTGTCCGCCGATATGTCAGACAGATACTGCGCCATTTCCTTTCCCCAAAAAGAAATTTTCATTTTCATTTCCTCGCACCGTAGGAGGAAAAACGCTAAGGCGCCCATGTGCTGTGCGATGTCAGTGCACGTTAATGATCCCCAGGTGGTCGAAATTATTCCGGAGCCCTCCACTACGGCGCCCCTTTCTTCCTTTCTTCTTTCACTCCCTCCTTTATCCTTCCCTTACGGCGCGGTTCAGGTGTCCAACGATATATATGAGAGAGATACTGCGCCATTTCCTTTCCCCCAAAACCAATTATTATTATTATTATGTCCGGGTGTGGGCAGTTGTCAACCCGGTGGCCGATGGTCCCGCAGCGGAAGCATGCAGGGATCGTCCGTTTGTATTCTCGCACAAGCGTGCATTCACAATTGTAGTGCACGTAGCGCGGCACCTTGCGGCCCACAAAGGTGAGCACCGCTATATTTGATTTTCCCAGTTTGCGCACAAAGGCTATCTCACCTTCGCGCCACTTCACCTTGTTCTTGAGGGAAGCCGTCGTCTCATCAGCCCGCACCCTGATCACACCTCGGCACACCTCACCATTAAGCTTTACGTGGCCCCGAAATGGATGGGAGTCCGCTCCGGTATTGAGGTCAAAGTCTTTAGTCAGCTTATTGGCTGCTTCGATGTGTTGGGTCCCACAAACGACGAGGTTCTGGGTCCAGACTGGCCATATGCTGAGCGCGGCGCCAGCGTCTCCTCCCACGTACTGGGCAATAGCCGCTCCCAACTCGCCGTGCTGGAAAATTTCCTTCAGGTTCATGGTTTGCCTTGGCTTGAGAACCACGATTATATCTTCTGAGCTCATTTTTGGCGTCTCTTTCGGGCTCCATAAAGCAGCCTTGTTATCCAGCGGCAGCGCAGCGCGATCGCTGCCGGCGAAGAGGCGGCCGTTGAGCCCAGCTGCCTGTGTTTGCTTGAGCGACGCCATCGTGGTACCGTCCTTGGATGCCTTGGAACGCTGGGTCCGCTTACGCATGTAAATCAGCGTAAAGAGTCCTTCATCTTCAATGGGTGGAGACCTGTCTTCGGGTTGTTGAATGTCGATTTCAGCCCACGCCATTGCAGTGGGATCGTAGCCGCGTTGAGTAGTGGTCGCCATAGCGCTCCGCGGCGTGGCAATGATGAAAAATTGTCATAGAACAGCCAGTTTCGGGCCTACCTTCTCAGGACCAGGACCAGCAGGTTCCTCTCGATGTTGGGGAGGTGATAGTGACGGTTTCGGTGGGGTCACACGAAAAATTCCGCGGTTCCTGGGGCAAATAACAGGAGCCGATACGGCGCTCGTCTGGTCGCTTCGCGCGCTCGCAGCGCCCCCCCCCCCCCTCCCCCCCCCGTGTGCTGTGCGATGTCAGTGCACGTTAAAGAACCCCAGGTGGTCGAACTTATTCCGGAGTCCCCAGTGCCTCCTTTATCCCTTCCCCTACGGCGCGGTTCAGTTGTCCGCCGATATGTGAGACAGATACTGCGCCATTTCTTTTCCCCAAAAACCAACAAATTTTCATCGGCTACTGGTACACGCCGCGGTGGCTCAGCGGTTAGGGCGCTCGGCCACTTATCCGGAGTTCCCGGGTCCGAACCCGACCGCAGCGGCGGCGTTTTTATGGAGGTAAAACGCTAAGGCGCCCGTGTGCTGTGCGATGTCAATGCACATTAAAGATCCCCTGGTGGTCGAACTTATTCCGGAGCCCTCCAATACGGCATCTCTTTCGTCCTTTCTTCTCTCAGTAATTCCTTTATTCCTTCCCCTACGGCGCGGTTCAGGTGTCCGCCGATATATGAGACATACTGCGCTATTTCCTTTCCACAAAAACCAATTATTAATAACGGGTACTGGCCCGGAGTACCCGGGTTCGAATCCGAGCGCGGTGACCGCGTTTCGAAGGAGGCAAGACGCTAAGGCGCCCGTGTGCTGTGCGATAACAGTGCACGTTAAAGATCCCTAGGTGGTCGAAACTACCCCGGAGCCCCCCACTACGGCACCTCTTTCTTCCTTTCTTCTCTCAGTCCCTCCTTATCCCTTCCCTTACGGCACGTTTTAGGTGTCCGCCGATATGTCAGACAGATACTGCGCCATTTCCTTTCCCCAAAAAGAAATTTTCATTTTTATTTCCTCGCACCGTAGGAGGAAAAACGCTAAGGCGCCCATGTGCTGTGCGATGTCAGTTCACGTTAAAGATCCCCAGGTGGTCGAAACTATTCCGGAGCCCTCCACTACGGCGCCCCTTTTTAGGAGGAAAAACGCTAAGGCGCCCATGTGCTGTGCGATGTCAGTTCACGTTAAAGATCCCCAGGTGGTCGAAATTATTCCGGAGCCCTCCACTACGGCGCCCCTTTCTTCCTTTCTTCTTTCACTCCCTCCTTTATCTCCTTCCCTTACGGCGCGGTTCAGGTGTCCAACGATATATATGAGAGAGATACTGCGCCATTTCCTTTCCCCAAAAACAATTATTATTATTATTATTCACCGTAAGACATTCGTTCATGAAGTATTTGTGCTTTCGCTGCAACCTCGTCGGTATCCAGTGAAGATTTTTTTCTTTTGAACTCACTGTTTTGGTTTCCACAACTGGAAGTTGCTACTTCTGACGTCATTGTTGACGCCTAAACAAGCATTAGAGACATTTAGCATAGCGGAGGCGTATTAACGTAGACGTATGCCGTTTTACCGGACGCCTCCTGCACGCGCGCAGTTGCGTGGGAGGAGCCACGCGCGACTGCTGCGCGTGCGCAGCCAGCCGCAATCCGGTAAACTGGTATGCGTTTACGCAAGTACTGCTCCGCTATGCTAAAAGCCTTTATCGTTGCTTGTGGAATTCAGTATCAAAGGACAAGATAAGCAACAGCAAGGAGTCAGAAGAGCAAATTAAAAAAATAAAGATCACAAAACGCGGCTTTTGCACTGCCTTTCGGTCTACTGCGTATGATAGCATGCCGAAACTTTATCTTTTTGTTAGTTTCTGAAATTAATTTTCTTCATTCGTAGACGCCATGCACCCAATTTTAAGGAAGCGAAAAGTGGACGCCACTGCATTGATGACGCACGCAGCGTGAAATCGAACGGCGCTTCGGATCGTCTCGCTCAAAATTTCAGGTCTAGCAACCCGTCGATTCCAGCCTGTTTGTTGTGGCGAACAATGAATTCCATTTCTTTGTATGTTATTTTTCTCTCATTCTGCAGCTTTTGTGGTGCATAAACTTTTGTCCGCGACACTCCGGATATTGTGAATCTAATGCACAAGCGAATCAAAGAAATAACGGCTCTCTTCTGTGAGCCACTCAGTTCCAGATTAGCTTCACTACACTGCCTTTGTGGACATTTTTGTGTAATCCATTCTTGGTTTTTATCTATCGCAAGCCGATGTCTGCGTTTATGTGTAAACTTCTGATAGAAATTTGATGTGGCCTTCCAGTGATCCGGAGCGTCCCGTGCAGCCTACCCACGAACCTGTATACGTTCAAAATTATGATTGAGATATGAATAACACTTACAGCAAAGCTAGCTGGGATTGAAAAGCCCTTAAGATCGAGATGCAGACTCCGAAAATATGCTGACAGAGCATTCGTGCACTGGCACATCACGCCGTAGTAAATCTATCGCACCTAATGTAATTTGCCTCTTTGTTAAATGCATACTCTTGCTTCACAGGAACAAAATGCAAGAAACGAGCGGCGTGAGGATTTTTTTCTTCAGTGCTGGGGCAGAAATGAGTGCGGAGAAACCATGCAGTTTCCTATGCGTGAGTCTCGGACACATAACGCAAGCAAGCAAAACAGCATGCTATTCCGCGCACTTTCTTTTGTTTCCTTGCGCCGTGTTTACTTTGTGCGTCGCCCCTGCGAACACATAACACGGAAGCATCCTGTGTGTTAGATATATGGACGGCTTGCCTGAAATATTTTCGCGCTCAGAGTTAAATAGCTTCATTGATCTAAACAGAATAAGAGTTCTGGCGTTATATTACCTACTTACAGCGTCGGCCTAACGTTCCCACGCCACAGGATTTGCTTTTGAACAGTACAGACGGGCTATCTCGCACCTGGGAAGCTACAGAAGTCACAGGAGCTAGGAAGAGACTCTACCTCACTCTGCGCAGATTATGAGTTTCAGGGAAGTTGTAAATGCCACACTGCATCGCTGAAGAGCAGACAATGTTGCCTAAGAAATTACGAGCCTTGCGCGCCTGTCACATGAGCTACACATGCTTCATAACACGCCAGAAACTATAGTAACGACACTCAAATAGTATCTATACTGAAAACGAATACTTTCTGCTTTAAAGCGCATATATTTTGACTCCGGAATTATTGCATCAGGTTGAAAGTTGTTAATTTCTATTTTTGTACCGACCTTTCACGTCACAGTCTTAGAAGTGTTTACTAAAGCGGATTGATTAGATATCTTCACGCCATGCTGGAAACACCAGTTCCCCATTCGGAGAATTCTTCCTTCGGCGCGTTGAATAAAACATGGTCCAATCGGACAACGGCCGCAGTACGCGCTTCACGCGCGCCGCGTGACGGCATAAAAACGGAGCCTCGCGGTTTTGAACGACAATTTCAGTCCGGAGAGATGAGATCAAAAAGGAAAACAGCGAGAGGGCTGCACGAACAGGAGCGTTTCGCATTCTTGGCACGTGACCCAAGCGTGAGAAAAATTTAGACAGTTTCGATGGCGCCGATAAGAACGGGAGCAATTTATTTCGAGCACCGCTCGAGCAGACTGGTTTCCTTGCATTCGGTGGCCCGCAGCCAGGCCAGAGTGTGAAAGATGAAAGAGTTGCGTTTAGGGAGCTGCGTAGACGGACCGATGCGCTGGGGCGGAGAGGGCGGCTATGCAACAACAAAAATAAGCCTTTGTCGGATGAATGCGTAGTCATCTTAGTACATCTCAAAACTGAGAGGTTTGAAAGAAAAGAAAAAGATTAGCATTTCTGTTCTTAGAAGAAAATGGCCTGGAGTTCATCGTCTGTAGTGCAAAGCTTCGGCTAGAGTGCAAAGGACCAGTTGCTTAATGAAGGCAGCTATACTACTAGGCGTCACCTACCTTCAGCGACGCTAGGTGAGCAGATGCAGTAAAATACAAACTGATATTGATGCATTATCGAAAAGCAAACTATATTTTCACATTTTTTTTCAATTTCTTATAAACCATGCGTATTTCTGAAGACTTTCATTTAATTTCTCCCAAAGGCTCTACACTCAAAACACAATCTTTGAGCATGTATTTTTGCTGCTAGTCGAGAAAAATACATCAGGTTTTCGGTTACTTGTTTTCTGAGTAGGAAGGGTACAACTTGTATGGTAGCGAATTAAAAGCGGACGAGCCTTTGTTCGCAGTCCGGTAAGAACCCTGCATTCAAGTCTCGCGTTCATCATGTGCGCCCTGCGTTTTGATCAAAGTGGGTACAATATAAATGACCCTCTTTTTTCCTGAGAACAGGCTCAGAACAGCGTAGAAACATACAAAGTGCAGGTCAGTACGGCACTTGCGCGTGACTCACTTAAACACCCTTCGCGTGTTTCGCCTCCAACCTTGTATGCTAGCAGAACTGTATGCTAGAAGATCATTATCGCAGCTAGCGACGATGATGATCAGCTGAAATTTTAAACAAAAAATGCTTGTTTATAATGGATTCAAAAGAATTTAAAAAATGAGAATTAATTTTCGCCGCCGCGGGAAGGTCTCCATGCTCACCCCGTCTCGGTCACTTTGGTCCAGGAGATGCGAGTGTACGGCCAGCAGTTGTTCCATGGTGTGGGTGAAGCCATTGGTGACTGCGTAGTGCAGAGGCGTCCGCCCTTTGTGATCCCTAAGTAGAGCGAAATATGTAATAATCAGCCAAGCGGACCATAACATTTTTTTGTTATCTTAGTGTTCTTTGGCATGGGAATCTAAAACTTTGCTCATGTTGAATATTTTCAATAAACATTTGCGCATGTTTGACGTCGAGAGTGCCATGTAAGAGAGCGCCAATCACTGAAACATTTAAGGCTGCAGGCTAGTTGGTTGACATAACAGAAAGCAGAAATGCGATGACAGGACCAAGAAGAAAGACTACTTATCGCTGTGTCGTCGTCTGTCTTCGCCTCATCTTCGGATTTTTTTTTTGCCGTTGCGTTCAACATTTAAAACAAGATAATAACTGAGACTTAGTAACTTCCTCGATATACAATCAGTGCAGGAATTTAGGAGTCGTGTTACGGACAAATAGCTGAATACATACGCTCTGTCAATAATTCGGGCACTTTTCCGTTAGGCACGATGCAACACCCCGTACTGAGGGTATCGGCCCTCATTCTAAGCGTTGTAGTACCCCGGATGTTTCGCCCGGTGCGGTACAACTGGTGACGAAGAATTCGTGGCATTGGAAAGCGACAAAAAGAAAACCCCTTTTGACCGCCGTAGCTGCGCCTAAGCCACACGCACTCTCGAATGCGAAAGGCAAGAGGACATTTTTACATCTCTCCACGTTTTCTTGTCGAGTTTAATTTCTTTTTTCTTTCTTACCTTTTACGGATAGCGGATAACCACGGTTTATATTTGTACTTAAAGATCCTGAGCATAACTTCCAGTTCTTATCCAAATGTTTTCCAATTAGTGTAAGCCGAACGCCTCATCTATATCTTTCTAAATGTGACGCGAGATGTGACATTCTCCAAGGCTGTTGCCCACTGCTCAGTCACCGGACTAAGTTTTTTTTTCTAGCGTTGTCTCTCTAAGCCATTGCCGAGGATGCGAAACAGTACCCACTAGAGCTCCGATTTTTATTTTTGGGCAAAAGCCAAACAAAGCTAGTTCACTACAGAGAAGTCAATACCTCTTGTGAAGCCTGCAGCGTGCACTATTATTGAGCCAATGTTCCTGGCTTCGAGTTGCACGCGCTGATTGAAGCGGGACACACCAAGAAGCTAAGGCCTTGGCTATTCACATCGAGTTGCCTTTGTTCGCATCAATGGGAATTCTAGAAGCGTTGTTTCTCGGAATCTATTCCCTTGGCCTACATTTGGCTTACAAGGTGAATAAACGTTACGTCACGAAGTTCCCTGTCTTATGACATTATAAAAGTAGGTCGCATTTTCAGATTTTCTCGTGAAGTTTTATCTACTGAACATACTTCGCAATAAAGTCCGCCTCAGCAACATCTGTTATCCGTAGCCACAGAAAATTTGCAGATACTAATAGTGTTAGAAAAAAGAAGCGTGAGATTGAATTAAGAAATCGACCGCGCTACTTATTCTTTTTTAGCAAGGTACGAAGCTTCGTTGCCTTTCTCATACGCTCATCAGTTGCAACACACCTGTCAGAAGACTTTCAGAAGCTTAGTCAGTAAAGATTTTTAGTTAGGAATGTTCTCACTATACTGTACAGTCGAGGGTCTACATGTGACGTGATACGGTTTCGGTTTCACTGTGTAAGGTGCTTTGCGAGGGTTTGAAATTTTGTAATACGGGTATGGCTTATTTTTGCCGTTGCTGCAAGTGCACATAAAGGAAAAAGAATTCTCACTGCTCTGCGAACGCGTAAAAAATACGCGACATTTTGCTTCTCCCGGTAGGATTCCTCTCTCTTGTGCTATTTGAAAACGGTCGCATTAGACCTGCCTGGTGAAACTCTATATTACATTAACCTTATTTCGAAAAAAACCATGCTACAGTTGAAAATCATCAACGCGTGTTTCGAGATTGGAGACAATAAGCCGCCCAGCTTTAACAATGCCGTCTTTTGTTGCACAGTGCGACGGATTTCGAGCACTAGGATCTATATTGTCGAAGGACATGCACTGAGAACTTCGCTGCTACGCGACAAAATTGGAGTTAAGAAAACGGAACACCTTTCTCTGAGTGGAAATGGAGGTATAAAGCAAAACAGGTGGCCCGATTTAAGAGTTTAAGGACTTATTTGAGCCGGCATCAGCAAAAAAGAAGTGTTCTTGTTGTTGGCGACTCTGAGACGTTGCTTTACGAAAGCTGTCAGTCGCAGAAACGCCGTCCAATTTCCTGCGCAGCGGGATAAGCCAGAGGATAAAAACAAGCCCGAGCGGCATGCTGCGTGGCGAAAAAAATCTGCACCTCGCCTTTCAACTACACCGCCGAAAAATCGATGGCACAAAAGATGCAGCTGATGAGATTTCTTTCTGGAATTTAGGAGACGAAATTCGTTTTCATTGTTGCCGATACCTCAGCTTTGAATAATACCAAGAGCAAGCCAATACTTTTGGGCGCCATTTCAAAGAGGAAGCATATTTATTGAGTCACTCAGTAGGATTGGAACTCCTGTCTTTTTCCAGTTTGTGAACGTAAGCAACGCTTTAGAGAAATATTTGCTCGAAAGGTATTACATCTATTTAGAGCTGTGAGGTGAGATTGACTCCAACTGTTAGAAAGAAATCCGAACGAACAAGGAATTAACAAATTCATGTCTGTCGACGCTGTCTTGACTTGTCAAGTGAACCAAGGCTATTGTACAGCTTTCTTGCTCGATTGTTCTGTATTTAAGGAGGATTCACGAATAATGTTCCCTGAAGGGAAACTATGCCGCTTTTATTCGCTTATGCGAAGCCATCAGCTTTCATACACCGCTGAATATCTAGAGAGGGTCACGAAGTATACTAAACAATATGCTAATCTACGTACTTCATCTAAGAATGCATCGAAATAAAAAAATATATTACCGCGTCTTTAGCCTTGTTTAGTAAGATTTAAGTAAGCAAAAGATTATGGGTCAGTTACGGTCGGATACGTACCGATGAAGTCAGTGAAAGCGCACCACATTCTGTTGAGATGACGCCGATGTTGAGCGGCGCCTGATACCCCAGGATAGGCGGATTCGCGTCACCAAGCTGTAGCACGTGGTAGATATTTAAACGCATTCACATCTACCATTGGGAAGTCACGACGCAAGTGCTTAAAGTACTTCGGTTGCAGGGGCACAAAATTTCGCTCGAACCCGAATCGTCCGCACACCGAGCCCGAGTTGCTGAACGGATTCGCGTGACAGGACGTGCTGTTCCACCTTGCAAACCATGGCTCCTTTATGCTGACGCTGGTGGTACTAGCGGAATGCAACCGCCGCTAGTCCCACCAGCGTTCGTCGACGTCGCTTCTCATTGGCCCTTTCGGCGCTCTCACTGATTTGTAGTCTTGAGGGAACGTGCCTTGGTATCCAATGACTACCGCGCTTACCACGCGTCTCATCAGTGGCCGCCTTCAGTCCTAGCACGGCTAAAACCTCCAAAGAAGTCTCCAGGTGCTGCTTTAGGCATTGATGCTCAGCGGCATATTACAACTGGGGAACGGCCCCTGCGCCGATCAGCATAACGTTCGGCAGTGCACGCAGAGGCGTCTTCGCTGTGCTGACGTTTGCAGTCTATCTATCGAGCACGGCAACGAGCGATGTCTGCAGTTGCTGTTTTCTCATTTTTCTCCGGTTGGTGATGCTGCAGCTGCGAGTCTGCCTACTGCTATTAGGAAAACTGTTGTTGTCCTCAAGAGCGTCAGCCGACTTCACCTCGCACTACCTTCTTCGTCCTGGAGGGGGGGGGGGGGGGGGGGGAGCGCGCAAACCCGCCATAACATGCCCGCCCACGCCGCCATGGTGTTAAGCGTGTAAAACGGTGCGACGGAGGTACACGTGGCTTCAACGTACAATGCCTTACATAAACGGCTTTCGCTTTAAAACAAGTTTCACGCGGCCAGTTGCAGGGCTTCCAAGTGATGCGCTGGCTGTTTAATTATAAGGAGTCTTTCTGCTTATTACGCCGTTGAAACGACGTACAAGTATGTTACCCGAAATAATTCGTGGTAGTGAGTATGAAGACACGTGCAATGAAATATTAAAAAATTACATTGCGCTGCGCGTGCATTAATTCACTCGATACAGTCAGTACGCGGCTTCTTGTCTGTGTAGCTATTGCCGTAAAGCGTCGGTACGTTTGTTTTTTGTGTTATTTGTTTAACGCCCCTATACGACAAGTTCAAAGCGCAATAACCGTGATCGGCGGTAAGAGCTTCTACAATGTTCAAGATTGTTGTAGCTGTTTAGACTCTTAATCTAGAACAGGCACGTGAATCTGATCACGCCTGACGGGCCGCTTGACCAAACCATTTTTTCTCTCACAGGCAGAATCGAGAAAGGGGAGAGGGGGTAAGGAGAAAAGGGATTGCTAAGCGACACTCACATGCTCCTGTGACCAGTTAAAATTTTTCAGCACCTTGAACACAGTGAACTTCGAGCAGACAGCGGAGATTGCTACACCTTGATTTGCATAGAAAGTGTGTCCAGTCACTGACTCGCAGGTAAGATGCAGCACGAATGGAAAGGAAACAAAGGTGTTGCGTCATGACGCTTCCGGAATAAATGTGAAAATTTTAGGGCTACCCAGCTTCAACACAATGCCCCGAGGGCAGCTTGTCTATGAGCGCTTATCTAGAAACTTCCCTATCATTTCTCTCTCTCGGCCGTCAGCGAAAGCGGTCGGCATTTCAGTCCTTACGACCACCAAGTTACTTTGCAGTCGCAGCCGCCGAGTGGTTTTCTGCTTGTGCGCACAAGTGCAGAAAACAAAGACAAAACAAAAGTTCGCGTTTGGCACTCTTTGGCCTTAGATGCCCTTGCGCCATAAAAACTCAGCATCATCATCGTCAGTTTGCTTGAGTCTTATGCCAGCCATCCAGGTCATAGTCCACGTCTTTGTCCCTGTGTATGGTCAGCACACGTGACATTACGCTATGTTGCCTTCTTCTTGCAATATAGTATTTTTGCAGCATAATTATATGGGGGAAATCTTGCTTGGGGCGTGCGGAGTTCCATCCCTGATGCTGCAGGGCACTCATTGGAATTCCATAGGTCACAGTTTTCCCTTGCCTCAATGCTCGGCTCCTTTCAGGAAAAATACTTGAAATATGGGTCATTGACCCCAACTCATGAAAACCAGAAACCATGTTAGCCATGGCGCTCTTCAGCCAAGCCGCCTTTGGGCCAATAAAATAAAATATTCTGCACATTAAGTAAATGAAAATGTGGAATAATGTACTCTAGGTATTTTGCGTCGCTAAGAAACAAATTCGAAGCTGCCACACTGTAAACGGTGGTACATATGTTTAGCTCAAAAATTTCTTGCTACGAACTTGCGTGTGGGTAAAATTCGCGCCAACATGACAGGGGACAAAACCAAGCTAGGTAAGGGCACGGTTAGCTAAAACTTCACTTAACGCGTTCTAATGACCTCGTAACGCCTGACAGCAGATATAGGAGAAGCTTTCTGTGTGCTGATTAATTTAAAAGCGGACATTCCAAGCGAGATATCCGTTCGGCTGAGGGTAAATGGACAGTGACCCATTGAAGGAAAACCACAGGGTTGAGAAAAAAATTAAAAAATGGAAGGAAAATAGAAACAAGGAAATTTTTGTACTCCCTGTCGTCTAAAGGGGGGATTATTTCATATCGGTGAATTTATCGCAACTAGTTTGACATCCTAGCTTGATATCAAAGAGAAATGGCCATGAGCTATAGGCATGCAATGCAAAGAGCAGATAACTGACGGTCGCTTAGGAGAAACGGAGCGGATTCGAAAAGCGTGGGAGTAGGCGATAGAGACTCAGGCAGGCGGGTGAGCTTTGGAAGTTTGCGGTGATAAGGTGATCGCAGCTGCCACAGGACAGGGTGACTCTAGGGATAAATGAGAGTCCTTTGCCACGCACTGAATGTAGTTAGGCTGATGATGATAGTGGTGTCACACCTCGAACGAAAGTTGCCACTTAGAAGCGTACCTGCATGACACGGCCACAAATTATGCTCCATCTGTACACTGCGACAGCTTTGCCTGGGCCTCTCCTGTTTCATTAAAATCTCTCTCCTCTCCCTTTTCCTGGCAGTGATTGGAATGCTACAGGGACTGACGGTCCCGTAAGTGTGATC